>NDGN011370603.1:0-12030 GCA_002564285.1 Tympanoctomys barrerae
ACAGCTGGCAAGGAGAACCCGCTTCCTGGGCAAAAGGAAAAGACATGTTTATAAAGGGGCCAAGAAGGCATAGAGAAAAGCAAACACAAGCGTGCATCTCAGTAAGAAAGCAGCCACCTCCAGAAAGGCAGTGGCAGACATTCTGAAAGCCCTCCAGCTAGAATGACTGGGGTTTTCTTTTGAGCATAAGAAATGGCAAAAAAGAGTGGAAATGAAACACAAAATTATGAATATGAAATATGAAAGCAATGTTAGTATATTTTGGGGCAAGCGTAAGTTGTCTGCCATGAAGCAGCAATGAGGGTTTACATGATAAATCGAGTCCAGATATAAAAAAGAAAGAACACGAGTTTGCACGTGTGGTGCGTCTGCGCACAGCCGGGCAGGAGCAGACTCATGGGCTGCCGCGAGCAGCTCCCGCACCGGGCAGAAAGAAGCCGTGAGACAAGGGAGAGACGCACCTGTGTGTGCTCCGGCCACCAGACGCACATTTGCCTCTCCGTTCTGTGAAGGCTAAGACCATCCTGCCAAGGAGATGGGCCCAACACAACACCAGTGATCCACAGCATTTTTCACACAAAAGAAGTAAATGTATATGAAGAGAGGAAGTGGCATAATAGTGTAGAATATCCCACCAAGACATTAGTGAAAAACTCATTAAAAATATGTACAATGTTGGAGCCGGAGAGATGGCTCAATAGAATAAGCGCTTCCATGGCAAGTGCAAGGGCCTGAGTTCAATCCCCGGTTCTGCCCCTGCCCCCCAAAAAATATGTACAATGTATATTGGAGACTGTTTAAAATAATTCCATCTAATATGAAAAATGAATAGAAGAAAGCAACAAAAATACACAGATTATTATAAAATATTTCTGGAAATTTTTAAAGTTCAAATCATAGAAACAGAAGCAAAAAAATGAAAACACTCAACTGTGATTTCAGAAATGGCTCGAGTATTATCTAAGCACTTATATCTTTTTATAATTTGTCAAAAGGAGAGAGCTCTAAAGTCAAGGTTGACACCATAGGAAAGCACATTCCACAGGCATGAGAATTTGATCCTCCGCATTCCTGACAACTGAACACTCTACCTTATAGAAACATGGTCCCGTGTTTGCAAACTTTCAGCATGACAACACCTTGTACTTTCTAGAAAGCTTTCATAGTTAGATGGTTATTCTTAACTGAGTTACGAGATATTCGCACACAACTTCTACCCATTATTTCTTGATGTTGGTTGATAGGAATAAATCCATTTTGTCCCCAGTCCATTTAGAAAGATTAACTCCTCTAAGTTGTTTTCTTTCCAGGCACTTCTCTCTCAGAACCTTTTATCATTTTTAAAGAAATTAATTTTGCCTCTACCCCAATTTATGAACTTAAATTTATAAATGCCCATTTTATAGCAAGCTCAGAGACGTGAACACAATTTATCTGAGATAACCTAGCCAGAAAGCTTAATAAATTAATTAAACAAAATATAAATCCATAAAAATGTTTTAGTGTAAGCATGAGGTACTTAATAAATACTTCTTTAGTAAATCAAGATATTAATTCAAATTGATTTTATAGATAAGATTTTCCTCTGTGAAATCATGATAGATTTTTTCAAGACTGTTAACTGTAGTACCTCAGTTTATTCCAACCCAATTTTATCTTGTTAGATACAGAACATTTTTGCAGCATATGGAAATCCATCGGCGATTCTGTCAGTCAGTCAATCTGCTAGAGTTCCAGCTTCATTCTGTCTAAAAATTTGCTAAGAATTGCTTTTATGTCTACAGGCAAAGTAGCAGTAACATTATTAGCTCAACCACATACTGAGATGTCCCCTGAGACCTGTGTCATATAGTCTGCCAATGATACAATCGCAGGATCCTTCGGTCATAGAAGTTCCACCAATTAAAAATTTATTTAATCTACCATCATCTGCCACACATCTTTTTCTATAGAATATAATTGTAGAAATTGCCAAATTATTGCTGATGTCTAGATTAGCTTTATTACTCGTTTGACCACTTGAGTAACTAAATTACAAAAAGGAATATGTTTCATCAAAATGCACCTTATCCAGCCAACCATGGCCCTTACACAGTTATTTCCTCTTAAATATTTAAATCGACTTTCTCAAATTTATCCTCAGTAGTGGCATTCAAATCTTGAGCTAAATATTCCTCATTGTCAAAACTGAGATAACATCTTTGAGTGTCCAGAATTTGGCTTTTAATTTGGTCTTTAATGTTCTGTAATATGAGTATATAGATCAAAATACAGATTTTATATTTCATCCTCTGGGATGGGCTGACACAGGGATGCTTACTAAAGTTAGCATCACTAGTGTTACAGTCTTACAGCAGCTGCCACATACCTGATACTCCCGTATACAATGGCAAGTTCAGATAGAAATAAAACGATTCCATAAACGGCATTGCCTACTTGTTTGTTTCTTACATTCTGATGCAATTCTTATGTGAAGCTGTTGCTGAGAAGAATTCAAACTGAATCCCTTAAAAATGACAGAATAAATTGCTAGGAATGATTTATTCTGCCACCTATATGAAAAATTATGTAACATGTATGAACCTTCTATATAATAAATAGTGTTCTAGTAATAATATTGAGCTCTTTCTCATGTTGATATCATTATAACCTTTAACAAGAGTAAGAGAACAGCCTCCTTTTAATCGTTAGATTCTTTAGTTCCAAATCCTTCTTTCCTAGTATGTGTCATGACATTGTAAATTTTGGTTCCAGTCTTATATAATTAATTTTAATTTCTAATTCCTTGACATTAATTCTTCAAAACATGATTTTTCAAATCATTTGATTCGGCTAGATGAAGCCAACCTAGAGCACAAGCACCCTGCCAACTTGCTAGTTGTCCCAAGGAGATCCAGGAACAAATCCAGGCAAGACCAACCCAGCCTGGTTCAGCTCACAAAACCATCCAGCCACCCCGTAGACTCACGGAAACTGCTGCACAACCATTGCCGAGGACGACCAGGACGAAGGAAGGTGTGCGGCTTCTCGGCAGCCTACAGAGCCCCCTACATTCCGTGCAGCGGCTGAGCACGGAGTACATACAAAGAAAATTTTGCCGTTTCAGGATAATTCTGATTTTTTTCATCATGATAAGCAAGGTAGTAATGATACCTTACATGTAAAAGAATTATTTGATTCACTCATTCTTTCATCTGATATTTATCAAATCTTTGCTTTTGTTGAAAACAGCTTTAGGATCCACCTATAATGAAAAAAGAAAAGTCAAATTCACCTCATCACCAACGTTACATTTTAGTGCAGAGCTTGACTTTACGTACTTATCAGAAGGCAATGACAAATGCCACAGAAAGATGAAAGGGAGTAGAAGTGTAGACACTGGGTGGCCGGGACTCTCGCCCCGGCTGGAGGAGCCCATGCAGGGGTGGGCTTGGGCAGACAGCAACGAGGACTCCACTGGAAGCCGGCTGAGGGCCTCAAGCAGTGACTGCCTTTTGTCCTGTCCTCGACCTTTATGTGAGGCTTAATTTAAGATGATAGATTGATTAAGCTGGCCGAAGAAATTTCAAGGCAAGCTAATCATCAAGCTGGGGAATGGGGACTCCTGCTTGTGTTTAGATACAGTGAGAATCCGGAGAAAAAGCAGCTGCACAAAGGTTGCAATTTCACCAGAAGGAAAGTGCCTGCAAAGCTGTAGACAAGAGGCGCATGTTTGCTGAGAAGATTAGCATGAAGCAGAAGCCGAGTACTTTGCACCAAGATAATAGGAGAGAATGCGTCAAGGCATCTTGGTAACTGACCGGCCCTTACGCCTCTGGGGCTCACGGGCGCAATACTGTGAGCTCCTTAGAAGGACTTTGCTTGAGAAGAGAACCCAGCGATGCCGAGCTCTTCGGGGCTGCTGAGGAAAACGTTTCCCCAGGTCTAGCCATTCAGACAGGAGAGGCCCTTGCAGCCGTGTCCAGGGCCCGCACTGCTGCGACGCTGCTAGAAGACCTGGCGGTGTCTGTGTGGCACTGATGCTTCAGGAATGGAAAATGCAAGTTATGGTGGCGTGGAGGTTCCCAGTGAGCTTTCAGAAGGGCTGGGAGGCCGGGCAGCGTGGCCCTGACGAGACCAGGCCTGCGCCTATGGGAGCGGCAGAGAAAGCGCATGGAGACTGGGGAGTGTAGGAGACAGCGTGCCCAGCCCAGCCCTTGTCGCAGCCAGATGGCTCATATTTATAATCCCACGTAAAATCTATCGGAATTCCAGTGAGTTGATTCCAATCTATCACGTCCAGTGTGACCCATGTGAGAATAAAGACACTAAGGGATCCCTGCAGTTGTGGGAAGCCGAAGGGCCCCCGGTCCAGCTAGGATGATGGCTGTCCAGAGCCAGGGCCTTGGCTGGGGCTGCACTTGGGTTCTATTAATTTGTGAAGCAGGGAATGGCTCTGGGATGCGTGAGTGCGAGAATGGTGGGAAGCAGGTGAGTGCCGTGAGGTGGGCCAGGTAGGAGGCCCAAAATCACCTCTGCGAAGTGCACAGAGAAGAGTATGAAGGAGCAGTCCAAGAAGTATCTATTGTCTTGGGCCAGTGCTTCAGCTCCGAGGTGTAATCTTCTAAGCCCTGGGAAGTCACTGGCTCTTATCTCAAGCATATGGGAGCCCCAAGCCGGATCATGTGCTGCCCATCGTGCCCGGCCCACGCATGTTTATGGGGAGCCACGGGGTAGGAAACACTGGCCGGCACCCCGCTCCAGCACCTGCTCTGGACTGACTTGCACGGCCAAGTGAATGTATGCGGAAGAGCCCTGGGCAGCTCTGCACACACGCTGAAGTGGGGCCAGGCTTAGCCACAGTGGAGACACCTGCTCTCCTTCAAGGAGAGTCATCCGGGAGGGCCTCCAAGCTGGGGGAGCCAGGAATGTGGCGCCGGCTGAAGAGAGCCTGAGGAAGTAAGTGGAGCTCAGAAGAGACACGGGGGCGGAGCGGGCCCCCCAGAGCAGGGCGTGCCGGGTGCTCGGGGCCGCGCCGCACCATGGCTTGCCAGGTGCCAGTCTTAGTGATCAGACTAAGGGAGGTGGGGCTCGAGGCATGACCCGGCTTCTCATTTCTCTTTCTGATTGCTGCCTGCCATGTGCTGGACCACACTGGCACTGTGCCCTTCTGCCTCGGAGCAGTGGCTATGGATGGCATTGCCTCCGAGACGTGGACCTCTCCTCCTTTAAATTGTGGGTATTGCTATTTTGTCCCTGAAATGAGAAAGCTCACTACCAAAGACAGTTACAGAATACTAGAAAGAAGAAGTCATGTTTGGATGTTCCCAGAAGTGTCACTGAGCTGACAACAAAAGAGCTATGTGTTCTGAAGAAAAACAGGGCAATTAAGGACGGTACTTAAGAGCACAAGCTGAGTAAATTGGTGTTAGTAGTTGTTACTAGTGGGATGGCAGAGACCAAAGTCCTGTTTTCAATATATTTATGGCTGATATTCTGACTTGACATGTGGTAAATATTTAAAATGGAATCTCCATTCAAGAGACAGTATTAAGCATGAACACAAAAATTTGAGGAACATCAATGAATAAATGATATCCGAAGCCAGAGGCTGTTTTAAGGAGGGTAGGACAAACATTCAGACAGAGAACAAAAATGGAAATGGACACTTGAAGGACAAAAGAGGAATGAGCAGAGAAGATCTAGAATATAGGGACAGTGGGGTGAGAAGAAGCTCTCACAAGATATCCCGCAGCTTGGAGATGACGGTGTCTCGAAGGGGCAGGACATGGCAAGACCGCGGCGCGGTGGGCGCCCCAAGAAGGGGCGCATGAGGATGGAAGGTGGGCAGTGAGAGGGAACGGAGGGCAGGGGCAGCTGCCTGCCTGGCACCAGGGGCCCCGGGGTGGGGCCGGGGAGAAAGCACGTGGTGAGCAGCAGTGGCCGAGAAGCTGCGGTATCCAGCTCACTCCGCAGAATGCTAATTATAAATGTGGGCCCTTCTGGGCTTTCTCTGAAAACTGCATACTCTGCATAATTTCCCTGTTAGGATAAAGAAAAGGAACTTCAAGGTATTATTCCACAGGAAAGGTCAGTCCCTAAAACAAAAATGAACGCGGGTTCCCAAGAAACGCATGTCTTCGGGCTGCCTGTCTCGAGCCAAATCATCGTGGCCCAAGATTAAGGGAGAACCTGGAGCAAACTGGTTTAGTACATTTTGGCTTGTAATGGAGCGAAGTGCATAAATGTGTTATGTAACTCTCAAATTAGTGTGAGTTTCCTCATATCTCCTTTATTCTCTACTTTCATGTTTTCTTAATCACACACACACACACACGCAGTAGGTTTTCTTTGAAATAAAAATAAAAACCTACTACAGTATATGTATCACTTAGATAGGAATAGTAAAACTCATGATTTTGGGTTCAGGACAGGTTTACTAGGTTAGTTCAGAAACCACAAGTTACTTAATTTGATTGAGATCATGCTGCCAAGTCACAATTTCCCACTAAATTTACTTACATTATTTTTATATAATAAAATGCTTCATCATAAAACAGTAAAATGATGTAATTCCCAAACTTTCCATCTGTCACACTCAACTTTACTAACTGCGCAATCTCACATCCTTCTACAAAGGAACACAGCATTCCTCAGTTAACTGCCGGAAGTCACTGGCGTCCTAGTCCACCAGGCTGTCTTTCTCCTGAAGGCAACTCCTAGTACCGACTGCTCACAGAACGCTGCCAGAAGCTATGCATGTTAGCTACAAATGGTGGGTGTCAGCATTTAGCTGTGACTATTCTTAAGTATATCGTCATATTTAATCCTCACAAAAACTTTATGGTGCAGTTCTGTCATATGTCTATTTTCTGTAACCATTTTCAAGTACATCAAAGCATTCTGGTCTCCACATGGCCCTCCCTTACTGGACACTGTTCTGCTAAGGCTAGCCCACCTGACAGAAGAGGAAAACCCACAGCTGTGGTCTTCCACAAGCCAGAAAGGAAACACTGGTCTCCAGCTTCCTCACGTTCTGGGTGTGGGTGTGGAGGGAGGGAAACACCAAAGTCCAGACTCTCCCAGGGACCAGGAAGTACCATCCAAGTCCCTCATCCAGAGCTGAGTTTACAGGAGACAGGGACAGTGGAATGTCTGGGGCCCTCCACATTTTACTGCCATGCACCTACAGGCATATCCACCAATCTCTCACTAGGACATCACTCAGATAGCATAAAGAATGACAACAGCAAAAGAAATTTAGAAGACACATTCAAAGGTAAAAACACAATTTGGAGACACTGAAGCGGCATCAGAAGCTATCAGGTGGGCTGCAGAAATAACTTGGTGGTCTAAGCACTTGTCTGGCAAGCATAAGGAACCAGATTCTATCCCTGGCTCTACAATTCAATGAAAATTTAAGCACAACTTATTGGAATTTATGGGATGCAATGAAAGTAGTTCTTAGAGGGAAATTTATAGCTGTGAACTCACATATTAGGAAAACAGAACAGGAACAAATAAATACCTTCATGCTGCACCTCAAATGTCTAGAAAAGAAAGAACAAACTAAACCCAAAGTCCAAAGATGGGAGAAAATTACAAAAATTCAGTTGAGACAAAGAATATGATACAAAGAATTAATGAATCAAAAAGTTGGTTCTTTGAAAGATTAAATAAAATTGATAAGCCCCTAGATAACCTCATCAGAAAGAGTAAAAACTCAAATACAAGCAATAAGGAATGACAAGCGTGAAACTACCACAGACCCAGTGGTTCTGTGTTGGAAATTCAGAAGATCAACAATAGCTATGTAGAACGATATGACAAGGAAACTTAACATATGAAAGATCTGGAGGGATGCTGGCTCAGCAGTCTATCTGCTCTGAGTCTCAAGTGTCCTATAATGCAATAAAGTCTGTTTCCAGGTATATAATAATCAAAATTCTTATTGTACAATAAATTGTGCTAAATAACTAGTACTTCGTATGTGACATTTTGTTCATTATTTTCTCAACACGTACTTGATTTCTTGGAAAGTGACAAACCATACACTAAGTCTTATTCTTAACAAGACGCAGTGCTGCCTTGGTTCACAAACTTGATTTGTTTCTATGAATTGGGAAAAGGTGCCACATTACCACTGGTGCAGGAAAGATGGCTGAAGACAAGGTCAAAATTTTGCCAAATGCTTTTCTTTGTGAACCAAATTGTTTGCAAACAAAAGTGTTCATAAGCTGAGGCTCCACTGTACCCTGCCAGTACCAATCCAAAGTCTTAATTAATAAGTTGCTGATTTAATGCAACCTCCCGAATTGCAGCTTTTGCTTTGTTTGCAATCTGTACCTCACAAACTGTGTTGAATTTGCATGTCACCAGCTGCAACACTAATAGGGCGCTCGAATAAACTCTGTTTCTTAATCAGACTGTGCCCTGGTTTCTTTTCAGGGGAAACAATGCATACAGACTTTTCCTAATACACAAAGCCTTGTGTTTTTGCCTCTCATTGGCCTATTCTCATCCTACTTCTATAAAAACCAAGAAAACCCTAAACCAAAAATGAGAAAAACTAACATAGGAGCAAAACGACAAGAATTCCCGAGGGAAGATGCTGTGTGGTTGCTACAGGAGGGACCCTGCAGGCTGGAGAGGAGGCCAGAGGGCTCCGGGAAGACATCTCCAGGGCAAAGTAATTGAATTGGTAAATTATTTAGCACTAAATTATTCCCCAGATAGAAAATGGTATTGGGAAACATTTTACAGATGTGTGCAAATGTCCTATTAAAATAAATAATAAGATTATTAATGAATTCATTAAAAAGAAAATAAAAGTATAGATACTCTTTGAAGGAAAAACTAATAAGAAACTATCATAGAAATTAAGGCACTAAATATGGTTTAATCTAAAAATTTACACAGAATTATATTGAAGAATTCTAGTCCTAGAGGTAGAGTAAGTATTAGCTAAAACATTCATGGAACATAATATAAAAATGGGTAAAATCTAAAATTGATAAATTTTAGGTAATAGTTTAAAAATATCACTTATAGCGATTATAGTAAGAGACATGTACAGGACAGAAATCATTAAATCCGGATTCCCCTGCAGGGGGGTAGTGTGATTGTCATGCTTTCAGTAAACAACATTTTCTATGAAATGTTCTGATAAAAATTAATTTTTATTTTCCTAGTCAGTGCTTGAAAAGAAGACAAAGAAGTCAATAGAATCAAAAATTACTGAGGAGCAAATTCGCTGAGGACTGAAAATGTCCAGATGAACTTGCTCGTGTCAAAGAAGCTCATTGTCAACCTTGACAGGAGCAATGTTCTTGCAACAGAAGTGAAAGTCGAGCTACAGAAAGTGCAGACAGCAGCTGTTTGCTTTCCCTAAGAAGGGCGAGAAGGGAAATCCTCCGGATAAGTCATTCATGTGTTCATTACCAGGCGAGAGAGAGTTTTCCTATTTCCCTGTGAAGGCTGAAGTACCATCAGGATTTCTCCTCCTGTTTTTGATGTGGGTTCTCCAGCAGGACACGGGAAATGAGCGCTGCACCTCCTCGCTCGCTCTGGACTCCCTCCATTCCAGTCCCAGCTATTGCCTATCTTCACTGTTTTTTTCTGGTTTGTCTTTTAAACTGGTTGATTTTTAACTGGATAAAACAAGTTAATACTATCCATGGTAGGTACTGAAATGCCAGACTTTTATCAGGGTTTCATGATTACCACGCTGTATTAGCTGAGGTTCTCTAGAGGTTCCAAATCAATAGAGAAGGTCTAACTGTGCAAGGGGATTGATCAGGTAGACTGACAGTTTTGGGGGCAGGAGAATCCCCGCGACCATCTGCAAGCTGGAGGTAGGACACAGTGACAGCCAAGTTCAAGACCTTCCAGACTGCTGTGGAGTCGGCAGTTGGAAGTGCTGGAAGGCTGTGGAAATGGGAGATCGATGTCCCAGATCAGTGGTGAGACCGAAGCTCTGCTGACAAGGGAGCCCGTTCTCCTTGGCCCACATTTCACTCGGCTCAGGCCTGCAGCCTGTGGACTGGTGGCACACAGGTGGGCCTTCCCAGAGTTTCCTGGGCACGTATAACCATCCTGGACACGCCCAGAATTTGCCAATTGTCAGGCAATCAGCTTCCAAGGAGACATGTCACAATTGTGGCCACTTGCATCCAAAAGTTAAATTAGTTGTCTCTACAAATTAGTTTATAAAATATTGAAAACTCAGTAGACGTTCATAGTATTTTAGATTAGATTAAATTTAATGATACCAAAGCAAGCCCTTTACATCCTGTCTAGAATAATGTACCCATGAACAAATACAATTTTAATAATTCATTTTAACAAATAAATGATGCTATAGAACTATTATGAACCCACAACTTGCTTTTTCTCCACCAGATACTGAGGAACTTCAGTCAGGTGAAATAGCACGAAATAAGTCTCTGTTGCAGCCAGCACAGACAAACAAACAAACCTGTTAACATAATTAGTTATATAAACATAGAATCAAGAAATCATGTCATTTTTTTTTCACTTAACAGTGCAAGTATTAGCTAGTCAAGCAAGGGAGCAACCGAGAAAACAACATAACAGACCTTCTGTTACGGTGTGTGTCCAGATGCCTCGGGAAGCCTCTTGCAGTCATAGGTTTGCAGGAAGTAGCTGGATTCAGAGTTTGAGATTGAGCTGCAGTGCCGTGCTGGGTGGGACTGAGGGTCCTGGGGTTAAGGGCGGGGGATGGTTCGGCCAGCCCACTGATGGGAGCGGTACCGCCCTAATCCCAGGAGTGTGGATAAAATGAGAGGGCTTCTCTTCCCCTTGTGCTCCTGCTGCTTTCTGCGTCCTCCACCACCATAAAGGGTTCCCCCTGGCCGCACCACCCTGCCTTAGAGCCGGCTGATTAGGGACGAACGCCTCAACGGACTGTGAGCTAAACAAACCTCTCCTTCCTTAACCTTAGGTGATGGGGGTTTTGTCTCAGCAAGAGAGAAAAATAACTGATGCCTTCCTAGTAATATTTTCAAAGTCACTCTTGGAACTGTTAGAAGTAAGACAAAGAACCAGCAACAACAAAGGATTTGCCATAAGGTAATCCCAAAGGATGTAATTGCAAACCAAATATTTTGGATTAAAGTAAGGAACTGATTACAAGCACACCTGAAGCCGATTCTCTTAAGGGAAGCGAATCACGCCTCTGATGAGAGTTTGGGGCAGAGTTCTAGGCGTCCCCAGGCTCGCTCTGCTGGCGCTTTCTCGGCTCCTATCTTCTCTCATAAATCCCTGGGTCATTTTACGATGCTGAAGTGGAAGAATAAAATCGCCTTCCGGAGGGTTCCGGCTCGGCCCTTCCCGGGGCGCTGGTGGCCCGCAGAGCTCCGGGCGCGCTGAGCTTCGGGAGGCGCTGGCGGGAGAAGCCGCCTGCCCGCCGGCTGCAGCGCTCGAGGGGCCGGGGGCGCCTGAGCCACGCTGCTCGGAGTCCCCTGCTGTCCTTCGAGGAACGACGGCGCAGGGTGTATCTAGCGCACACGGGCGTAAATCGCCAGAACGCCGCGTCCTGCGTGTCTCATCACCCTCCCGCAGAGCAGAAGACGTTCTGTCTGGCCGCGCGGCTCCGAGAGCGGGCCGAGGCCGGCTGCTGTCCAGGGAGCGCAGCTCCGCGCAGGGCTCCGCACACAGAGCACGCGCCTGCCCGCGGGGCTCCTCTGCGGGGCTCTCTGCGGGGCTCTCTGCGGGGCTCTCTGCGGGGCTCTCTGCGGGAATCTCTGCGGGTCTCTCTGCGGGACTCTCTGCGGGCCTCTCTGCAGGGCTCTCTATGGGTCTGTCTACGGGTCTCTCTGCGGGACTCTGCGGGACTCTCTGTGGGGCTCTCTGCGGGTCTCTCTGCGGGCTCCTCTGCGGGACTCTGCGGGCTCCTCTGTGGGGCTCTCTGCGGGTCTCTCTATGGGTCTGTCTACGGGTCTCTCTGCGGGGCTCTCTGCGGGACTCTCTGCGGGGCTCTCTGCAGGGCTCTCTGCGGGGCTCTCTGCGGGACTCTCTGCGGGGCTCTCT
>NDGN011370608.1:0-13849 GCA_002564285.1 Tympanoctomys barrerae
TTGTCTAACCACTATTAGTACAAATCTTTCTTCTCATTGAACTAAGAGAAAGTAGCTGTATATTTATGCTATTTTCTATACTACCTCCGTGTTAATCAGAGCACTCACGACACACTATCGCTGTTTCCTCCTGCTTCCTCACAATTTATGTCTGCCTTGAAAACACCCAAGGAAAGAGATCTCAGTCCCCGGGTGCGCTGTACCATTGCACTGTTACACTCTGGAATATGGACTCCCAGCATGCTACAAAACGCATTCTCAAAATGCATTCACTTCCTTTACCAACAACTCAGACTGCAAATCCGGTGCCAAGGAAAACAAGTAGAAGCTTCTCTCGGGCATCTTTTACTTTTCTGTGGAAGAGAAGCAAAGAAAAACAAAAATAATGAACCTAGAAAAGGAAACTTATCAGAAGAAGTGAAGGGGGCGCACAGGGCCGGAGTAAGAATAACACAAAAGGTGAAGAGCTGGAGTCAGACAGTCAGGCAGGCTCCTTTGAGAGGTGACATTTAAGCTAAAATTTGAAAGCTGATGCCAAGCTCAGGTGAGGGAAGGAGAAGCCAGCCCTCTGGTGTAGGCAGGACTGGCTACGGCTACTACGCGAAGGCCCTGGAACAAGCCCAGGACTGAGAAACTGTTCAAAGGGTGAAGGAAGGTGTTTTACATAGTGGATCTACATGGCCTACTAAGATAACATACAACTTTTCTTGGTTGGTAAACAAATTTCAATAAGTACTGTAATTTAAATTTAGCCCCTTCTAAAATTTTGCCTAATGTATTTGAAAGAATGGTTTCGCCAACCTTTCTGGTTTGAATCAGCGTATGCCAATGTGAGACTGAATTCTAATGGCTGCTTCTAAAGGTGACGCGGTCCCCTACTGAGCCTGCATGAAACTTACGTGTAGCTGGGGTGCCCCGCTCTCCTCCTGCCCTCATCACAGCCACCTGGATGCAAGTCCCCTCTGACGTGACCGGTGCTTGGCCGTCTGCATCCGGGCCTCTGTGGTAGCGTTGGCAGCTTCTTCCGACCACCTCCCTCCCACTCACCGAGTCCTAGGCAGTCAGACAAACCACCAGCCTGAGTTCTGCCAGGAATCAAAAATAACATTAATTGCATTCTGTATTGTGTATCTATATTTAATGATAATGGATAATATCTCCTAGGACGTTTTCTCAAGATTTGTTTCCCCATTTCCCCCTCATTTGGAAAAGTGCCTTCCTTGTGTCTGTCTATGTAAGAATGCAAATATTGGTTCTCTATAGCTCCTATATAATAATTAGTCTGCAGAAGCGCTTTAAAAGATGCCGATTCCACCATTGGAAGGAGAGCAGGTCTTCTTGGACTTCCGCTGGAGTCTTCTGTACAATGCCTGACTGGAAACACACGCAGCCTGTGTGACTCTGCTCTTAGGCTCCCAAACATGCTCCACAGGGCAGGACTTTTTCTCCCAAGGTTCAGGATACTTGAAAAATTCGATACATGGAGTTGCAGCCTTTCTTTAACACCTACCAGGCTAGGTGATTCTCAGCTTCTAGTAGCTGACCAACTCTGCTTATGGCACTTCTCATTCCCACGGGCTTTGTGGTCCTACATGGTTTGCTCAGTCACAGGGTAGCGAGCCGAGACTACACGGCAGACTCCTGCACACACTGTGACCCAGTGTGTCCCAGAAAGACTAATGTCTGTCACAGCTTCCTAATGACATGCCGAGATTATCTTCATGAAAATGCCTTCAAAGTTACAAAAGTGTGTAAGCTTACTCTACTAAAAATGCCACTTATTTATCTTTGTATTCCCAATGATTAATACATTGCCTATTATGGGATGCATTCAGGTAACTAGATGACCGATAAGATAGGCTCCTGTGAACGTACAGTACACCAGGTTATACACAGGTGTGTATGTACATCACGGACACATACGTAGACACACAGAGAAAATAACTTTAAGTCTAACAAATGTATTTCACTATTGACAGAACTAGCTATTCTTTCACTCTAATTTTCTATTGTACAAAGGGTGATTTAAAAAACCAACTGAATGTTTACATTTACAAGTCTACTATAAATTGCACATGGTGGTGCATGCCTGTAAGCCCAGTGCTCTGGAGCCTGAGGCAAGAGGAGTACCATGAATTTGAGGCCAATCTGGGCAACACCGTGAGTTCAAGGGCACTCTGAACTACATAGTGGGATTTGGTCTCAATAAAACAAAAACAAAAGTGAAAGATTATTATGAAAGACACGATTGCCGTGAGTCCCCCTCAGAGTCCTTCTCCTTCCTTAGAATATATTTATCCCATCATTCTTGCCACTCTCTGAAGCAGTTCTGCAAATTTTCTTTTCTAAGTGTCTTTACAAGATACGATGAAAACCACAGTGAACTCATGTTTATAGCAACACAACTTGCAGTGGCTGAATCTTGAAAACAACCCAAACACCCATCAATCGAGGAACAAATAAAAAAAAGATGATTTTTTTATATAATGGAGTAGCACTAAGATATAAAGATAAACTCAGGGCTTTTAGAGGTAAGTGCATGTAACTAGAGACCATACTCATAAGTGAAATAAATCAGACTTGCATGTGGAAACATCATATTCTCTTCCTAGTGTGAGAAACTGAAAGAGTAAATAAGATTCAAAAAATGTACAATAAACATTGTGAGTTAATAAACAATATAAGTTAGTGCTTATATTGTCTGATCAGTTTTGCATACCTGTATCTGGTAATCTGAGCAGCTACTTTGAAGAAAGTAACAATATGCAAAACAATAACCATTGTTAATTTCCTATCATCATGTTCTGAAATTCTGTGTCATCTTTATTGTTTCTTTTCTCTTTAAAAAAAAAATACAGTCAGTGCTCTGCCAAGTGCCATTGATTGCAAACGTGTTCTGGCATGTCTTTACCTTCCTTATTCACCATATCTGGCCTCAGGTAACTCTTGGCTCTTTTTCAAAGCCAAAGTGACTGTAAAAGAGCAGCGTTTTGAGTCACTTCAGAGCATGTAAGCAGCCACAGCCACACAACTGACAACACTCATGAAAATGGACTTAGAGAATGCATCAGAAAGTGGGAAGAGTGACACGATGTCTGTGTTTGAAGCCAGCCTGGGAGACATAGTGAGTTCAAGGCCAGACTGAACTACGTAGTCAAATTCTGTCTCAAAACAAACAAACAAAAAACCTAAAAAGAATATGGCCTAATGACTCCACAACTATAAATTGCTGTATAGTTAAAAGTATACATCCAGAAGTGAAATGGTGCAGAAACCATCTGAAGTTGAAAACAGTAGTTTCGCTCTTCCCTGTTGTCAGAAAAAGAGTCCGTTTCTGTTGTACTGTCTAACTCTCATCCCCACCAAACTCAGCTGGCCAAGGAGAGGCCACCTTCGAGGAAACAGAGCAGACGTGGTGAGCTCGTGCACCGCAGTTTCTAGAACTTGTTCTGAAGGCTTGAATCTGGTCTTAGTCCCATGTGCCTCACCTTAAAAGGCTTTGGAGCCTTATCCCAAGGGCTTTGCTGTCACCAGTCATCTTTGCTGCCAGCATTTATTCAACAAAGATGCACTGAGCACTTGCTCTGTGTAAAGCGCTGGGAATCAACCTGGTTCCGAGAAGATCTGCGACTTCCTCTGTGTGATGCCCACTGATTGGAGCTGCCTCCCTTCTCAGGATTTTCTTTTGCTTTGTTGTTGCCTACTCTCTACCCACCTCCCAACTCTAGCATTTTTTTCAAAATTGAAAAAATAAGATATCTGTGCTTCAAGCAAGCAGCAATATGGGGGCGTGGTTAGTGGCTATGCATCTTCCACTGTAGCAAAGAGTTTTTTAATCGACACATGCACTGTCTATTCTGGATCGCAGCTTATTTGAATGTATGTAATATATACCCTCAGTACCACCTCACCTTACTTCTCCCAGGACCGCCTCTTGTTCCCCGCACTTCCCCGCACACAGGCATTTGTAGGCTCCACACCTTCCTCGCTAGGGCTCCGTCCCCTAATCCCCTCCACACAGCTAATCAATTGCCCCTCAGTCTTGTTATCTCCAAGTTTTCCTTGGCATTTTCCCATCAGCCATTAAGTGGGCAGCAAGGGCAGAGATCATCTTCCAGGACTTCCTGTCTCTAAAGCTTTTCCCTAATCTCTGCCCCTCCTTATGTGGGGGCCGACCACTTAGGAAGGGCCTGTCCTCCCTCGCACCACTCAGCACTTTGCATCTCCCTCTCCGAGCAGAGGAGGGCTGCTGAGGCCACCATTCTATTTCAGGAGGCAAGTGGCTCAGACCTTTCGGAGCCTGAGGCGTGAGTGTCTAGGTGAACTGAGTGGAGGGGGAGAAGGGGACAGGACCCCCTCCCGAAAGCGTCCTGGGGTGTTCGTGCTCGCACTCTCAAGCCAGTGAGTGTGCGCGTCAGACTCTTCACAGACACCGCCAGTTGTCTTATCACTGCTGAATCCCAAGCAGTCCTGATGTGTCCCACATTGTGGCTGTCACAGCAGATCAGCTGGGAGCCAAAAGTCGTCAAGTGCATGAGAGCTGTGGGATCAGGGAGCCGGAGCGGCTTTTCCCCATTTCTTTGGAGACCTCACCAAGGACTAAGGGAAGATGCAAAGAAGGGAGTATGAATTTGCATTAAGTGTGCAGAATGTCCAAGGTGTAGGCCAACAAAAGTGTCCAAGAGGTGCCAATAATCACAGAGGCCTTCCAATGTTTTTAAAAAGAAAACTTACATTTCTTCAATGTTGTATCAGGCCAGACAGGGAAAGTACTACTAAAAATGTGAGGCGAAAAGCAAGATGCTCACCCTTTGAAAGCATCCTCCAAGCTCTACCCTCAACCCCTTATCTACAATTCAAGAAACTGCACTGATAACAAGCCGCAAGCTATATGGAGCCTCCCAGTCCAACTTGATGGGTTGCTTACAGACCACTGAAATGAAAGACATCTCTCCTGAGAATTTTATGACAATGTATCAATTTTTTTCAGATGACTGAAACACTTATTTAAAAGCAGAAAGTGAATTTTAGTTGGTAAATTTGGGAACTATTTGCAAATCTGAAACTCCGTGATTCTATGATATGCTTATTAAAAACTAGTTGTATGACAGAAATCTCTTGTGTAAGACACTTCCAAAAATTTTTTATCATTAATAATTGCATTTTGTGAGGGTAAAGATGACAAATGCTCTAAGAGGAATGAAGTCTTGACAATTTGTGTTTTCTGACCAGCTATTTGCATTGGCCCCACAGGCACACGGTTTCAAGCCAAAGACATTTTAAGCTGATCATAAAATGTAGTCAGGTGTTTGCCTTCTGATTTTTCTAATGGAAAAATGTGACCCAGTTGTTCAAACAAGCTCCACAGGTATTTGGGACTCAAATTAATTTCAAATGAATCTAACAGAGAGTACTATGTACTACTTGAGTTCTTCAAGAATCTTCTATTTTTAGGTTTTCTTTCTTTCTTTCTTTCTTTCTTTCTTCTTTTTTTTTTTCAGGGTCTCACTACATAGCCCACATTAGTAGCGATCCTCCTGATTTCTGCCTCCTAAATGCAGGGATTACAGGCACACGCCACCGTGCCTGGACCCATCACCAGCTCAGCACACCCAAAGGCGGGACTGGCGTGGCATGCAGAGCCAGGTATTGAACCCTGGCCCCTGCATTTAGCTAAGCAAGTGCTTAGTCTGCTGAGCTATACCGCCAGCCCTAGGAATCTTCTATTTTTAATATAGCATTTCAGCTCAGTAGCTGCTGCTGGACTCCCAAACTGCACTACAGTATTGGGGGTGAGAGAAAACCCCCAAAGAAAGCAATACAATAGATCCATTTTCCCCCTGTCCTTTCTGGAATACAGGTTTGCAATGAGATTTCATTTCTTACCCTCATCCAGGACTCGAACTTTATCACATCTCTGCCAGACCTGAGTTCTGCTAGTTGCCGAAGGAAATCCTATAAGTGGTTTAGTAAATGCTAAGTGGAAACCCTAGAATATCTGACTACAGGAAATTCAAAAGTAATAGCTTAGTAATGCAAAAAATAGCGTGTTTCTCTCATTACTGCACGGGGAGCGGAGTGAAAGACCTCTGTCACTGTAGCAACTCAAATTCTTCCCCCCCTTGTCCTCCTCCTAAGCCATGTGCTCACACTAACATTAACAAAGCAAAGTGTAAATATTTGCACATTCACCATGGAAGAGCTCCACTCTCGTGTGTGCTCTTTGGAATCCGATCAAAACAGTGTCTGGGGTGCGTGTTCAGTCATGTCATTGCACAGAAGAATAGTGGGGCTTCGGGGGGGTTGCTTTTTTTTTTCCTTGCTGCAGACATTATGTCTTCAACACCTCAAGGGCTTCAGTAAAATGCTCTTTCCTTTTTTCCAACAATAATGGTTCAATTCAGGCAGTCACAAAATTGGGCTCAAAAATAGTGATTCAATTTGACTCCAGCCATTCAAATTAGACCAAAATCTCCATAACAAGGAGAGCATTTTGCAGAATGAGATGGAAAAAAAATCGCTTTTTCCTTTAATGAAAAAATTATGAACCTCTTAAATGAAGCTTAATACAAGTGAGGTGAATTAGGTTTCAGTGTTGAGTGCAGGTATTTCCCCTTTTATAGGAGATGTAAAAACTAGGGGTCATTTGGTTGAAATTTCATTGAAAATTTTTTGGTTTATGCTTTCCTGGAAAGCCTGCAACTGATTCTCCAAGTCACAGTTTTACTTGAGTAGGTAAATCCCTGTAATAAACTTAATGCTGCTTAACACTCCACCAGACTTTCCATATTACAGTTCTAGTCTCTCAGAATGAAAGTACCACGTACTATCTTAAATTAATTGGAATACTACATCAGATTTCTGTGAATGAACTATACAGAGATCTCAACAAACAAGAATATAAGCTAGGATGCGGCAGTCTCCAGACTACCAAAAGTGATGCAGCAAAATCTATAAACAAAGCATATACTATGCCAGGCGTGGAAGAGGGGTTCAGACATCTCCCCTTAAGTATTCTTGCCAAGAAATCAGTATTAGCTTTGTGCTGATGTTTGGACAAAATATCATGCCTATATCTTATACTCTGAATAACTACTAAAAAGACAATAATACACAATGTATTAATTCGTATAACTCCCTTACTAACATGTTTTAAACTCTGCCTTATTGCTATTTTGTTTGTTTTGTTCTCTTTAAAAAGAAAGCCTGAACCAGAGGAAGAGCGAGGAGTCCCTAAGAGCAAGCCAAGTGTCTCTAGAAAGTAGAGCCTGGCTGATATGTTGAACACAAGCATGGGGTGTGAAGATGGATTGGATCATAGCAGTAGGAGGGAAAGCAAAACTCTCTACCTGAAAATGTGGCTCAATAAGTGGCCTATGTTTTAATCAATTAGATTATCAGCTCTTTCTCCCATAGGATCTAAACAAGGAAGAAGTGAGGAGAATGAAGCCAGCTCGCTCCATCAGTTCCCTCCACACTATTCCCTGTACTGTCATCATGAAGCAGCACCCCAGGAGCTTCCTCCGAGTGTATTTAAGCCAATTCTTAGAGACAATTCTATTAAGCTGAGACTCTTAGCCTAAGGGTAATATAGAATATGCAAATATGGTAGAGAGAGAGAAGATGGGTGGGAGAACCACTTGGAAGGTTGGCTCACAGACAGCAACAACCTCCAGGTTGGCAAAAGAAAATAAAGCATGAAACAGGCCTACGTGTGTCCCAGAGCACATGAGCCACTCTGGGTGGAAAGAACACGGCCTTGGGGACTTTTCAACCTTATATGTCTTAGAAAATACAGCATGTTGTCACCCTTGACTCCTGTTATATGGGAAAACAACTTATGCATCTGTAAGAAATAGTGTATGCTCTAACCCTATCATTTATATGGAGATATGGAGATATATTTAAAATTATATGTAGACACATTTAAAATTTCTTTGGTGCATGAGTAGATTGATAATAGGAAATATAGGTCCATGGGCTTCTGTCAATAGGCAAATTTCAAGATTTATTCATCTTGCTCAGCAATGGCAAGAAATGAAAGAAAATTCAAATGTTAACACCTTTAGCTTCTTACCTCCCATATGTCTTCACTTGCCACACTTCTCTATACAAAATGTTTCTAGGAGACATGGTGCTTTTCATTCTTTAACCTGAATCCTTATGTGTCTTATATCTTGACTCTGATAACAGACCTGCCTAAATTCTCACAAAATTCTCACTATGCTGCATATCAGACTCACTCAAGAAAATGTTCTATATTTTTCAAGTACAGAATGAGTCATCCCATGAATTGTACATGGCTAGATTTTCGCTTTGGCTTCTAATGTTTCCTACTTGGCAATTACAAAGGAAATTTTAGATATATATAGATAATCAACAATGGAAATCCATGTGAAATTTCCAAGGCATATTAAAATGCTGTTGTGTATATTTGAGATTATCTAGGGTTTGTCCCATACAAGACAATGTAATATCAATTTAACTCTTAAAAAATACACTTCACAAACTCAAAAACGACCATCAAAATTATGAAACTACCAAATGATTCTAATTGGTTTTGTCAGATATTTCCATTGTGCTCAGTAATAAACAATGATAAAATGCCCAAACTTGTCTACATTAACTTGAAATCACTAACAAAATACTGTAACTTTTAAAGTCAAAAGTTGAGCATGTTTTACTGTATCTTGTTTTGATCCACATGCTTGAAACCATAGTCTGAGCTTCTACTTACAAGACAAATTGGGGTGATGGTGCACACCTGTAGTCTCAGCATTTTGGGAGGCTGAGGAAGGTGGGAAGCAAGTGGAAGCCGGACCTGGACAACTTCCTGGAATGAGACTGTATCTCTAAATTAAAAAAAAAAATTGCATTAAATTAAGTTTTAAAGTTCTGTAGGTATAGCTCAGTGCAAAGGCTTTGGGTTCATCTTCAGTACTTTAAGTAAAAAAGAAAAAAAGGTTGCTCATTGAAGAATAAACCAAGGTGAATAGGTGACCTCTGCTTATTCTGAAACTAGTTCAGTTGAAGGGGCAAAAATGTGCAGAGATTGTTAAAGGGCAAGAGACAGTATCAAATTCTAATTGTCTAAATATTAGTGGAACAATGCTACAAGACTAATAGTTACAAAGATAAATAATTACGAGTTTGTCCTCAAAACACTAGAAGCCTATAACTGATTATTTATTGAATTTGTGCATTATTTTGGTCTGCAGGGAAAGAATTAGTGTCATACTTTCAAACTTACCAAGAATTTAAATGATACATTTACTTCTGATTCTTCTTCTTTGAATAATATGATTTATAAGGTTTAATTGTGTCTAGCTTAGGCTTACCTTTCAAAATTTATAGCCTCAGTATCACAGTTGGGCAGCAATGCATCTTTATTTTCTTTCAGAACTGCTTGGTGCTAGATACACTGAGGCCTGTTAGACGCACAGTATTTCAAAACACACCTGTTCATTGTAGAAATTTTTGGAAAATCCTACTATGATGAGCCACCCCCATATGCTAATTCAGTTTCATGTAAATGCACAATTTATTCAGTGAGGAAGTTAACTGGAATAAGACTGATAAATCAAACTTTTGCCCTCGACCACTCCACTTTCTTCCAAAAGATCATTTCAGAAGGGACCTAATTACTCTGTCTGAAGAAGCAGTCAATAATTGGAGAGTGTTTCTCAACCTTAATATTAGTGTCTCAGAGGCATGGGAAATCTTAACCTAAAAAAGAAACACACCACAAATCAGGAAGCTTGAGGTTCAGAAAACGGACAGGTTGACAGCATGTGTCAGAGGAAAAACTGCAGCGAGCCAGGGACTGAAGGGTGAGGGGAGTCAGGCATTGTTACATTCCGACTACAGGACAATTGCATTTTTGAGAAAAGTTAAATAGTACTGTCTTTTTAATTCACTAGAATAGCACTCAATAATTTTTTTTTCTGCTAAACATTGAACGCTGCACTTGGGAGGCAGAAAACAGGAGGATCACTACAAGTCTGATCTGTGTAGTGAGACTCTGTAGATCCTGCACTAAATACATTAAAAAAATAAATAAATAAAAACATTGAACCCAGGGCCTCATCAGGCTAGGCAAGCATTCTGCCACCAAGCTACACCTTCAGTCATAAAGCAGTTATTTTTAAAGCACTAAAACTAAATCATAAGTTCCAGAGCTTTGAAAAAGGTTTCTATCAAGAAAAATAAATACAACCAGCATTCTCTGTAATATTAAGATTCATTTCTTAAGTATAAATTTTGAGCATTCTAACATTTACTCAACAAATACTGAGTTAAGCAACTGTAATACTAGAGGATGCTTGGGCTGGGGAGATAGCTTAGCGACATAAGCACCTGCCGGGCAATCGCAAGGTCCTGAGTTCAGCACCTAAATAAATAAGTAGATAAAGGATGCTCATATAGAACACATTTTTATTACGGCATATAGAATGTACAGTCTGTAACATTTTATGTAAAGACTGTCATTTCTTCTCCACAAAATGTACATATAAAATTTCGAACTCCTCCCTTTACCTAGTCTGAATCTTGTTTCTATTTTAAAAAATCTATACGTGAATCAAATTAAAGGACTGTGGAAATAGCTGATGTCAGTCTGCAAGTTCTACCAGACACCGCACAGCACACGCGTCCTGGCCCAGGACGGGATGCGTGCTCGCGAGACTCGGGTCCCCTGTGCTTCCTGTCAAAGGTCTTCCTCGCACCTTCCAAAGGCATACGAGGTCCATCTCCCGAGTGATACTTCGAGTTGGTCCTAGAAGAGAAAACCTGCGACAGTTAAGCTCATGTGGCTAATTATTTTCACAGATTATGGTCTCAAGGTGCATCTGTTTCCTTACAAATAAACAAGTTCACTCTTTATTGCGGAGCAGTACTCTATTGTGGATAAACACCACTTTTTCTTTATCCATACCAATAAAAATTAATTTTTTAAAAGTTAAAAAAAATATCAGATAAGGCCAGCCTGATAGCTCAGCAGATTAAAGCACCTGCTTAGGCAGAGCGCTGCGGCTAGAGTTTGATCCTAGCTGCGCCTTGCAGGTCCCACCCCCTGGGCACGCTGAGAAGGCGATTGAGACTGGGCGTGGTGGCGCACCTGTAATCCCGGCACTTAGGAGGCTGAAAACAGGAGGATCACTATGAGTCTGATCTACATAGTGAGACTGTGTGGGCCCTGTTCTAAATACAGAAAAGAAAAAGAAAAAGAAAAAAAAAATCGGAGCAGGCGTATAATTGCCTTATTTCAATCTGAAATAAGCCTGAAGACTCTTACACGAGGACAGTGTTGCACCATTCCCAATGTCATAGTTTCACCTGTGATTACCAATGCAATATATCCACACCTGGACGTAGTAGCAACGATTCGTGTCTGCCCACAGCTGAGCAAATCGCACGCTGTAGGGCTGTTGGCCTTCGGTGCCCATCACTGGTTCCTTTTTGTGGCCCCAGAACGCTGCCCGAGGAAGGCGCACTGTAAACCTCTGAAAGCTGTGGATGGAACTCTGCGGCTGCCGTCGGCTGAGCGGAGCATGGAGGAAATTCCTCCCTTACCTGACAGCAGGACAGAGTCGTCAGACAGTGTCTTACTCCAGACGGCCTGTCAGCACTTTTAACCCACAGTTCATACGCGTGTTCACAAAGGGAAAAAATAGCTTACTTTCATAAAGTTTAGAATGATTTATAAATTTTTTATAAATACATGATACGTTGGTCTTCTACCCTCTGGTCTCGTCTTTAGGGAGATTTCAAGATGCAAAAGAAATGATAGAGGCTGCTTACACTGGAAGGTTGCATGTTTGTAACCGTGTGCCTGTTAGAGAAAGGCAGGTCTGTCTGAAAGTTCTCTAAAAGAAATCCAGTAGAAGGAAGATGATTCCACGCAATGAGCAATGCAACAGGCACATGGTAAAATCTGGCATTCATGATCTCAATTGTTAAGCTTTGTTTTATGGTCGTGGGAATGGAACTCAGGACCTTGTGCTTCCTAAGCAGGGCTTATGCCACTGAGCTATAACCTTGGCCTCATGATCTGAATTTTGACTTGGCGGGAATATATTCCAGCCAGAGAAATCCTTTTCCCCTTCAAGAAACAAAATGTTCAAATCTCTACCTGAGGGCCAGGGAGAAAGCTCAATAGAATAAGTGCTTGCCGGGCAAGTGCAAGGACCTGAGTTCAATCCCCGATTTTACACACACACACACACACACACACACACACACAAAACCCTCTACTCTGTCTCAGTTCAATGCCTAAAAGATGTCATGCCTAACACCAACTCATCAAACTTTTTCAGAAACTTTAAAAAATATTTAGAGAACTTTGCAAAATTATGAAACTATATTTTGTCTTCAAAATACATTTTCCATCAATGAAGATGTGCAATGGCATCCCAGAGGGGCCAGCAGCTATCAGATCATCCTGAGCTGCTTACTTTGACACCTAAGCCCAAAAGGGACAAGAATCTTTTGCCTTTCTGGCACAGCTAATCTGGAACACCTGCTTAAATTATGACAAAACAGTACCATTCCATAAAATTCCTAATTTTGTACAAAGCAGCATTTCCTAAACTTCTGTAATCTCAATTGCAAATTAAACTTCAATGTCAGTGCCAGGTTAATTTTCTAAAAACACTGTTTAAAAAGAGATTTATTGAATGTTTCTTATGTGCTCCACATTATGCTAAGCAATTTTCATACATTATCACATGTAATTCTTACACCTATAAGGAAGACTCCATTAAAATTTTCATTTTATGGCCGAGATAAGGAGGCCTGGGGAGATTAAGCCATTTGACCAAGGTAGCATAGCTAATGAACAATAGAACTATGTTATAAAAACAGGTCATTCTAACTTCAAAGCCCAAACTACTATTCACCTAGCTTTCCTCTGTGTGAAAATTCTTGATGTTGTGTTATTTGTTGCCTATTAGACAGAAAGTTTGTGAAATCTCAGGGCTAGAAAGAACTTTAATGGTCTTCTAATTTCTTGTGCTTTTTCTCTCTTCTCCTATGGATCTTAGGCTAGGGTAGACACTAAGTGTCATGAGGGTAAGGATTTTGTCCTTCTTCTAGCTACTTCTTATCACAAAGGGTATTGCTTTTTTACACACAGAAAGGGCAACTGATGTTTGATGGACAATCATTTTGCCATCTTTTAAAACAGCACTTTCATGGTTTGATACAGATCTGAGCTTATTCAAAATTGAATCTTTTTCTTTCCTTTTTTTCCCTTTCCTTTCCCTTTCTTTCCTTTCCTTGCCTTCTCTTTTCTTTATTCTTTTCTTTTCTTTGTGGTACCAGGGCTTGAATCTAGGACCTACGGTATGGTAGGCCAGTGTAAGTCTGTCTCGATTGGTCAAGAACTACATTTTTATAAATCACATATTATTCCTTTTCTGATTTTCCCATTCCAGAAATTTTTGAATGTGTGTTTTCACAAATTCTCCTTATGCAGCAAGTAAATGGCATGAAAAATTCAAGATTATCAGAGCAATATGGAGAGTCCACTTATAATCCATGACCTGTAACAATCTAAGTGAACTGGAAAAGAAAAATATACAAATGAATAAAGCTTTGTTTTTAGTGGCACCCTCCTTTCATAGGCCAGAATGAGTGAAAATAAGACTATCAATTTATCAGTTGAGTAGCAAACAATTCTAGAAAAGGCTAGCTTAATCCAAATTAAATTAACAAAAGTGCTGATTGCTTTGTTCGGTAATATGACATTCAGTGTTTTCTTTCATCCCATAGCCAAGAAATATACACATTTTAGAATCAGCTGTGTTATGTCTCTTTCCTACTTTTCCACCATTCTCGACCCCACTGCCTT
>NDGN011370620.1:0-16370 GCA_002564285.1 Tympanoctomys barrerae
GCTGGGATTACAGGTGCATGCCACCAAGCCCAGTCTCAATTGCCATCTCAGCGCACCCCTGGGGTAAGATGTGGTGCGGGGATCTAACTCCTGCACCTGCCTAAGCAGGTGCTTTAGTCCTCTGAACTGTCTGGTTGGCCCTTTCCTCAGGTCTTCTTTACACCCACTAAAAATTTGAAACCAATGAGTGTGGGCAGGAGAGAATGTCACCAGAACAGTTTGCCTGTCATTAATCGAGAGACTTGATGAGATCTGGAGATACGGCCATTTGTCTTTCCTCTACCTCTATATGCACACATTTAATTAAATTTGGAGTGGATATCAGAAAAAGATAAAGAAATAGCATAAAGGATTGAAAAGACAAGAAGTCACGCACAATTGACATTAAGGCTGTTCCTCTTCCCCCACCTCTTAAAGAGGCACTCCAATTATAGTAACTGTTTTATAGGAGAGGAGGCAGGTAACTGGCATTTGTGTCTTCTTTCACACCTTCAACACCTACTACAGTCATTATTCGTAGGATTCGACACTTTCCTGCACAGCTCTGACATTGTCTTGTAATTTGTTCGGACACAGCCCTTCATTCGCATGGGATTACTATGGGTGATGAAACCCTCATGCCACCTTGGGTGAAAGTAATTAGTTCTTGCCTCCTTAAAATAAATAAATATAAGAAAAAAATCAGTTCTCTTACACAGAGTGACCTTTGAGGGATTCTTGGATGTACTTTCTCTCCTTCTACTTTCATGGACCTGATGTTACAAAGATGTGTGTGGGATCCTGTTTTAGGGATCACACTTCCTAAGAAGAGAAGTTGAAATATTGAAAGATTGTCAGGTTCTGAGTTGACCGTGGCGTAGAATGGAGTTTTTGGGGGAGTTAAGAAAACTGTTCGTCTGGGAATAAACTCAGGCGTGAGTTGTGCAGAGGTGGCGGGTTCTGACACTTGCTCTGTGCCTTCCTGGCAGTGTTGATGGATCAGCTCAGCTGCTTCAGACTCAGCTGCATCACCTGCAAAGTGCAGGGAGTAATGCTAGCTGCCTCCTTCATAGATTGTGGAGTGCACTGAATAAAATAATGTCTAGTGTATGACACATGAGTATTAGAAATTTTTGATTCATGAGGACATACCTATGTGTGCTTCTTTTCTCCATTAGAAGCTTAAAACACTAAAGGGTGAATCAGATATTAAAATAAATAATAAAAAACAGACAAAGCCAAATCACTTTTTTTTTTAGCTTTAGCCTGAGTATCAATCAAAACTAAAATCTGAAGTTACATACAATTTCAAAGCCTTCTGTTCTAATACTAAAATACATAGGCAAACAGAAGGACCCAAGCATCTTCACTGCCTATGGAGACCTTGAGATTATCCTAGAGGGTTTTAGATTGGATGATTGTGACTAAGGGAGGTGGCTGAGTGACAATTTTAAGCAGAATGCTATAGAAGGGAGTTACGTATGTCTCCAACAGTACACTCAAAGGCAGATAGGATGGCTGTAATTCTAACTCTTTGTCTCTTATAGCAGTTAGGGTTTAGAAGGCCCCCTTATATGTCTCTTTATAGGATTCCCTGGCATGAACTTCCAGCTCTGGGATCTGCTGCAGTTTCGGATCTGCTCTGGTGCACATCCGTAGACTTTCCTTCCTTTACATTTTTGGAAAGTAATGAACTGTTGTCATAAAGAGTTGAAAACAAATATGAGAAGGTCATTGTGTTGGTAAACTTTGATATATTGGGAAGTGTGAACTTTCTCAGCGTGTCTGCAGTACTGTCATGCAGAAAGCAGTGGAGTAAGTGGGTTCATCCATCACTGGAGAAAACATGCGCACAACATTGCAGCTTGAAGGTTGAGCATGGAAATGCTCAACCCCGATTAAATGGCCACAGTTCCTCAAGGCTGCGACGTGGCTGGCAGACTGGGGAAGCAGACGTCTTAAAATCAATCATGGGAATTTATAATGTACTGTCAACCCACTAAAGAGAAAAGACTTGGATTTCCCCGCAATTCAAAGTTCTCAATAATTTTAACTTTTTCAAATGCTGATTTACAATAGTTACTTGGTGGGTAAGAGAAAAATATTTTTCCTGCCTTAACAAATATCAAGGACAGTTTGTGTGTACTTTCATGGTAATGTTTAGTGTTTCTCTAAAAGTCATAGCATCTTTGATGGTTTACATGATTTGTGAGTCTTATGTTAAAGTATGAATTATAAGGTTGGAATTATTAAGAATGGCAAGCCCTATAGTTCTGTCCTTAACATTTTACACAGTTCTTTTACAGAAAGAAAGAAAAGAACATGGGTGAGTTCATTTATTTTCTCCTATGAAGTTTTCTACAGATATGCTGCACTTCTTTCAGATTTTCCAAAGAATAAGAGGATGAGCATGTTACTTACTTTTGCAAGAAACTAGGGAAACGTCAGATGTTCAGCATGGAGTCTGGGCTCATGCTAGCAATAATTGTGAGTTACAGTCCTAGAAGCCAAGCTCATGTCAATACTTTTTCTTCTTTTGAGTCCTTGCATGTATACTTAGGAGTACTGAATAATCAGTAGGCAATAAGAGATTTTATTGAGTCTGGAGAATTTAAGTTACAATTGGAAATTGATTTTTATAACTAAATGATACACTGTCTGGTCGTAGCAAGACATATTCGGTTCTTATTAAGTCCTTTTCTAAGCAGTGTGGGAAGTGCTAGGACAGACGAAGAGCTTCCACAAAGAGCACAACATCTGGAAGAAAGCATTAAGTGTACGAAACTAGATGCATCTGATTTTTTCAGAGAGAAAATGGGATCATCCACGTTGCTGAAAAGAAGTGTGGTCACACAAGCTCAGCAATCTGGGATGGCTAAATTGAGTAGATGTAGATCACTGGATTTATGTTATTACAGCCATACAGTTTTTGTTATGTTGCCCCCCCAAAACATAACATGTTACTTATAAGAGACATAGAGTAGATGCCTACTGGCTTAAATTGCTACTTCTTAATCTTTCTGTAAGGGATAGAAAACTTACATGATACGCAGTGGGTAAATCTGGTAGAGGCAAACGCCGTCTTCCTTTGGTTTGAGTAGGTGAGTGCTGCGTCTGTTAGGGCCACCTGAAGCCTGGGCCAGTCTGATTCACTGCGGGTTCCCTGCCTGTTTGCAGCAGCTGATGTGGAGCAGGTGCTGAAAATACCTAAGGAAAGAATGTATCCATATTCATGATGGCCATGTGCTCCTCATGTACCTCATGGAGCTCACAGGTACATCGTCACCATACCTGTCAGTACTGTCAGGTTTTGTCAGATTTAGGCAGCTGGTTTTAGTAAGAACACCCAACACCTATCTAGATAGCACATAAGCTATCTCAGCTCATTCCTTAATTTTTTCTCTCCCTGGAGAGATTTTCCTAAAGGAAGACATGAAAGAGTAAGGTACTGAGGAAATATATAGACATAAACTTTGTGCTACATGTTAATTTTAGTGGTCAAAAGAACACACGTTTCTTGAAATTCAAATATATAAACATGCTCAGGATCTTCAGGCCAAAGTGAGACTTACTATATAATGCTCCTTGAGAAATTTCATGACTTTCCAAACAGAAAAACAAAATAGTGGCTTTGGCTTTAATGGCATCTCCTCAAGCTGAATGTCCCACAGCTACAAATGACATATTTTATACATGACTCGTGCATATTTTACAGATGCCAGAGAGACTTCCAAATCACTTCTGGGATGGCCATTTTTAAGTTTGGGCTTTAAGTGAAAATAAATTGCAAAATCATGGCAGTAAGGTGCATGTTTAAAAAGAAAGAAACAAATGAACAGGAACACTTTTTGGTTTCTAAATGAGATGTTCATGGAGATGGAAGATAATTTTGAGCCCATCATTCCCATTTTCATAAAATCTCTAGAGAATCCCACTACTAAGTGAATTGTAATCCTGATCAGAATTGTGACCATGTCATTGATTTTTTTGTATTTTGCTTCAGAACCTAAGTTTGTCTGTATTCACTGAGGGCTCTGAAGAACTTTAAATAGGTAAGTGCACTTCACAGTTCATGTAGTGGATATGTTAGTCCTTTAAAATGCAGGCCATGTGCCTTATCTCGCTGTGTATGCACAACGCAAGAAGACTTCTTCCCTCGACTTGCAGATACCCATGATAAGGTCCAAATGAATAGGTAATGTAGCCAAGTTAGCAGGTGCAAGCATTCAGTTTGATTTTATTACATTGAGCTCACATAAGGAATTATACTCAGTGGTGACAATATATCTGACTAGTTTAAAGTGATTCATTAGCACAAAGAAACAGCAAAGTGGGAGCAGTTCTCAGAGCCTTTGGCAAGCATGTTAAAGCAGACCCATGACAGATGAACTCAATGAACTAACAGCTTAAATAGCAGTTGGGAACCAAGAATGCTAAGAAATGAATAGGCTGACCTCACAACAGTGAGCAAAACTTCATGACTAGAAAACACAAATTTTTGGGCCCTGGTGGGAAAATGTATCCCATTATGTAGTGTTTAAGGGGAGTTGATGGGGCCATATAGTTATGCATGTCATTAATTAAGCTTAGCATAGAAAGGCCACTGATGTCTACCTTGCTGCCTGATTAACATATTGGGTCAAGAATGTTAGATATTTACAGACTGCTTTTGCATGAGAAACCATAAGGAAAATGGTCCCTCAGAAGTACATCTATAATTCACGGATCAACCAAGGAGCTGTGCGTGCATTCTTACATTGCTATGGATTCTTTTCCCCAATTCTTGTAGGAGTCAGCCATGCATGAGGAAGGTCACCTCATGCTGTGTGATTTCATTTCTGTTCACCTTGTTTTCAAGATGCTTTGGATATCCTGAGGCATAGACAAGGACACTGCAGGATACTAGGAAATGGAGGTTAAATTAAAGGGGACATTTATTTTCATAGATCTTTCAAGGACCTGTAGAGATTAATTGGACAAAAATGAATTATTATAGATACAGAATGCATAAGGATGCCTCATAGAAGCTATTATCATATTAAATTGTAAATATCTGTGTGTAATATATTTTATTTCTTTGGTATTCCTTTTTTCTATGCATTTGGTACAGGGTCTCACTATTCAGCTTGGACTTGGAGTGATCCTCCTGTTTTCAGTGTCCCCAGTTCTGGGATTACAGTTGTGCACCACCATGCCGGATCTTGGTAGCTGGCTCAGTGGGCGCAGGGATGGGGCTGGTGTTGCATGTGGTGCTGGGAATTGAACCCCATTCCCTGCGCTTGCCTAATCAGGTACTTAGTCCACTAAGCTATCTAACCATGCCTTCTTTGGTATTGATTATTTCTTAGTATAAATACAGCCTTCGCTGCTGTGATATTTTTCCCCATATATTTGTCTCTAATGTTATATTTTAGCACCTAAGAGGTTTTTGGGGTTTTTTTGCATTATTTACATGTATATTTGAGATATAAGTATATTATTGGTATATATATATTGTTCATATATATATATATAGTTCATATATATATATATATATATATATATGTTCAAGCACAATCTGTTATGATTTTCCTTAATCAAATAATAAGCTACGCATATGTTGGAATTTTTCCATAGGTTAATTTTAGAAAGTGTTTACACGCTGTAAAAAAAGATGTTAAAATGATTTGTTATCTTAACATAGAATTTCTAGTTTTAATTTGAAAGAACTAAGGTAAGAATGCCATGCCAGCCATGGAAGCTGTGGAACCAATGTGTCTCACCCTTAGATAGCAGCGCAGGGACATCCTTTGCTAGGACCATGGAGCAGTGTTCTGGTTTCTTCACGTATCTGTGAAGTTGAGTAAATCCCTTGACATGAAGAGATGATGTGGCTGGCAATGTCTTACTCAAGAGTAGAACAAAACATAGATTATAGAGTCTGAAATGAATCACCATCCAGCACTGCTCTTTACACATGCTCCAAGTCTTTCCTAAATATTTTCTACTTTAATTAATTTGAAAAGGTGAAAATCATTACTTTTTGGAATCTTCAGTAAAAATCCTGAAGTGCCATAAAATGAAATTGTCTTGTTTCTGACATTCTTTTTCAGTTTTCAGTCTGTTCACTATTTCCATGTCCAGATGAAGTAATGGAAGGTAAATAGTTTTTATATTGGTGGGGTGGTGTTTCTTTCTTTGTGTACTGTAAAATCATATTATTATTCTCTTATTCCTTTGTTAGGAAATTCTTTGAAATTTTATCTTAAAACAAAAAAAGGAGAAAAGAGATCCTGGGGGTTGAGATAGCTATGTGCATGCACCAAAAAGACTTCTTATTCTCTGATGGTTACAGGGTAGATAACTTTGCCTCCTGTCTTACATGCACCTGGAAAGAGAGCAGGTTCCAGATACATCAGCCTGATCCTGATTAAGCTTGCTCCTTGTGAAGCCTGTGTTTGCAGAACTGCACTCTCTTTATCTTCTGGGACCATCACACCTTTCATTACCCTTCCAACTTGATGGTGTAGGTACGCCCAGTCTGAAACCCTCATTTTATATCCACCACATCTAACATTCCTCAGTCTGTTTCCATTGCCTCTAAGCAGGGGAAGGACACAGTTGTCAGACCCATCAAAACAGACCAAAGGCTGTTGATTGACCACATGGAATTGGGTACATATTCAAAAATGCCTTTGCATCTGCCTAGGCTGCTTAAATGTGGGTAAATTCTGCACATCTGTGAGCCAGCTGTTGGCTTCAGCTCAGTCCATCTGATGTAGGGATCTCAGGAGGTCAAGGGGAAGAGATGACCAGATTTTTTGCAGTGCAAGCACATGGTGGTGCAGGTGGGTCCTCGTCAAATCAGTTGTCAAAACGCAGAGAGGAAAAGCAAGAGTCACTGACTGTCTTCTTTCTGTCTTCTTTCAAATGATGTGTTCACAGAGTTGTGTGTATCAGATGAGTCAAGAACCCCTGGAATCAGAAGCCTTTGTTCTTCTCTGACCATATGAATATGACCAAGTGGGGAAAAACAGTGCTGCTCCATTCGTTTTTATTATTCAATTTATACATTTATGCATTATGAAACTGGAGGGTAGTGGGAAGCAATCTGGGAAGGATTCAATGGATGGTGTTTGTTTAAGAAGATAGGGCTATAGTCTTAAATTCGTCCTTGTCAGGACAGTAGTCACTTTTAACTTGTATTCTGTGTGACCTCTTGAGAAAACATCAATCAGAATGCATTGAAAGACAGAGAAAAATTGAAAGTAAGAAGAAATGTGGGAGAGTTAGTAAAATATTATGGACATTGATAATAATTAAATTTCTTCGGGGAAGGGTCAAGAATAATATGAAAGAGCAAAGACAAATTTCTTTTGCAAGACAAGAGATGAGAAAAATGAGTAAATTAGGTATTAATGAATGGTGTGAGTGTCCCTTTGGGACATCTGAATTTAAAATGTTACTTTCCAGTCTTATGTCCAGCTGCTGGCATAAAATCTTTTCACAACCACAAGCAAAAGATGGGCTGAATGGCTGCATGCACTAATCTTTTTTTTTTTTTTTCCTGCAGAGGTCTCATCAGGCTTCTCTCCTATAGGGTAAAAACAGCACTTCATCCTTCCCCTTTCTGTGGCTTTGCTTTATTTTAAATTCTGGTTTTGTAACTGTGTAATACTCCATTGTATATAAACACCACATGTTTTTCATCCATTCTTCAGGGGATGGGCATATTGGTTGTTTCCAAGATTTGGCTAGCACAAATTATGCTGCTATAAACATAGATGCACATATATTACTATAATTTGATGTTTTTTGGTCCTTTGGGGAAAATTCCCAGAAGGGGGATAGCTGGATTGAATGAGATCTTCAGTCCTAGTTTTTTTTTGAAGAAGTCTCTAGACTGATTTTCATAATAGTTGCATCAGTCTACATTCCCACCAGCAGTGGAGAAGGGTTCCTTTTCTCCCTCAGCCTCTCCAACATTTTTTTTTTGTTTGATTTCTTTATGATAGCCATTCTTTCTGGAGTGAGATGGTATCTCAGTGTTATTTTAATTTGCATTTCATGAACAGCTAGTGATGTGGAGCACTTTTTCATGTAATTATTTTTTTTCTTGTATTTCTTTGTCTGAGAAGTGTTTATTTTGGCCCTAGCTCTTCGAGGTCAGTGAGGACTCAGGACATAAGAGAACTTGTGTTGACATCCTGTAACTAAATGGTGTCCCAAATTTTCTGATCAAGGAGATTGTGGGACCACAGAGGAAAGTGATCAATGATGTATAGTGTGCCTAAAGAGAGTCATCTAGAGAGAAAAAAATAATCTTTCAGGCTTTCACGGAAAGCAATTGTTCAAGCAATGGTTGTGAGTCATCCAGATGGCTGACACTGACAAAAGATCCATAAGATGGTGTAAGTGGTCTCATAGTAAATCATGAGGAGATTGGACTGACCTGGTCAGATACAAAAGTTACCTTTTTAATTATATAGGGTTTGCTTTAACTTGGTCATAACCATTCAGCAGAAAAGTATAAGCACAAGGTATAAAAAGTAATGCCGTATTAATATGTTAAACTGTAAAAGGCTCAAGTCAACAACTTCTGACAATTACGAGTTCTGCTGATAACACACTAATATTATGGACTATTGGACTATATTGGGTTATTTTACGAATTTAAGTACCAGCAATCTTTAGGCTGGCTTCAAATGTGAAGATCCTTTAAAGAATTCTCCAGATACAGCTTCTCTACTTGCTGTGGAAGACCCATTTCTGACAAGACAAAACAAAAGAGGAAGATATAAATAAATCACCAATTTGTAGTAAAATATATATGTATATACAAGATAATTAGGATAGAGAAACAGCTACTTTCTATTAGTTCAATGAGGAAATGTTTGTGCTAATATAGTTTAGACATGATATCCTGACTACATTATTTCTTCGAATAATTACTATGAAGACAATAATATGCAATGTATTAATTATTGTAATTGTCCTAGTAACCTGTTTTGAAACTGTTTCATTGATAATTTATCATTTTTCTCATTAAAATGAAAAGATAAAGTAAAATAAAAAGTCATAGGATTGTCCTGCTACAATGTTGTATGTGGTTTGATTTCTAAATTTCTGTGTAAAAATGTGTAACTTAAAAAAATTCTATAGGGATTTAAATATCAGAATATCCATGGTTATTAGAAAATAACAGTTCCATTATTATGTCTGAGGTGTTTGATATTCAGATAGATAGTAATTTCAAGCTTAACTGCCTCTTTTATAGGGTAATAATGTCATTAAGCTTCTCTTATGGATGTTTTACAACTAAAATTTGCAAACCAAAAATTAGAGAGATAAATGGACTAAAAAGATAGCCAATATTTTGGCCCTAGCCCTTAAAGTTCAGTGTGGACTCAGGACACAAGAGTTTGTGCTGTGACATCCTGTAACTCAGTTGTTTCCCAAATTTCCTGAACAAGGAGCTTATGGGGCCACAGAGGAAAGTGATTGATGATGTACTATGTGTCTAAAGAGAGTCACCTAGAGAGAGAAAAAATCTCTAAGGCTTTCACAGAGAGCAAACTGGTCAAGCAATGGCCATGACTCATCCAGATGGCTGACACTAACAGAAGATCTAAGAAATGTTGTGCATGATTCTAAGGCAAATCCTGAGGAGAATTAACTGACCTTTTGAAATGGTAAAAAAAATATGTTTGTAGTTATACGGGTCTTGCTTTAACTTGGTCTTTGCCATCCAGCAGAAAATTGTCACCATGAGGTATGAAAAGTAATATGATATGTTGTAAAAGGCTGAAGTCAGCAACTTCTGACAATTACCAGCTGTGCTGATAACTTACTACTATTATGGACTATTGGACTGTGTAGGGTTATATTGCTCAATTCAAGTACCCACAATCTGGCATCAAGTCAGAAAAGATCCTCTAAAGACTTCTCCAAATACAGATTCTCTAACTGCAGTGGAACACCCATCTCTGACAAAACAAACAAAAAGGGGGATATGTAGGGAGCCGCAGAGGATGGAAAATCAATGAAAGGTGTGTAGGTCAAACTAAGTTTCAGTGCCTAAAGCAAACAAGCTACTCAATCCTGAAATAAGTGTCCTGACTGGTTAATGTCAGCTACTACTCACTAGGCAACCTTGTGTCATGTGTTACTCACTTTGCAAAAGGTATAAATAAATTTTATTGTGCTAGCATGTGAGTCTTGCCCATCAGGCAGACTACTGACCACCTAGCCCCCACAAAAAAGTAAATATAAATAAATAAATAAATAAATAAATCCTGTTTTTGTTTTACTCCCCCAAATTAGTTTCCCTCTTCTTTTGTAATCAATGAAAGAGATCAAGTCAGATTACTTCACAGAATTTATTATTGTGTGAGTTTCTTTCACAAACAAGGTGTTTAAGTGAAAAAAACAAAAAGAAAGCATATATGGATAGCCATTTACAACCCATCAAAGAGGGAAGTTTCAAGAGTGTTGTTGGTCTGCATATTTGAGCGTTTTGTGATATATCTTTTAATTTTCCCCCATAGTATCTTTCTCTTTAAGATAAGGGCATCCAGTGTCTGTGCTGGTCTTTGTGCATGTCATCCAAAGGGCAGCAGATCTCATTACTTGTCAATAAGCATAACTCATACCTGCGGTGCAGACATTCAGAGATTTGGGAATGGCTCGAGAGGAGTGGAGAGTGGTTCAGTGGCAGTCCACAGGCTTGAATTCAGACCCCAGACCAGGAAAGAAAAGGAAATGGTTCCAGAAAAGAAGTGATTCCTATAACATCTTAATCACCCATTTCTTTGCCTATCTCTTTTAATTTCTTTTCCTTTCATATTTTATTTTATTTTATTTTATTTTATTTTATTTTATTTTTTTGGAACCAGGGATTGAACTCAGGCCCTTGCACTTGGCAGGGAAGTGCTTATTCCACTGAGCCATCTCCCCAGCTCCCTCCTTTCATATTTTAAAGAGAACAAAAAATAGTAAAAAAAATAATAATAAAAGACAATACAGAGTTTGACTTAACAAAACCACTGGAAGCCAGCAATGGTTGTTATACTGCGTATTGTTGTCTTCAAATTAGTTGTTCAGGGCTGGCCAAATAGCTCAGTGGACTAACGCGCCTGCTTAGGCAGAGCACAATGGCAGGGATTCCTTCCCCAGAGTGCTGTGATGGCCCCACCCCTGTGACATTATGAGACTCCGATTGAGACTGGGCATGGTGGCACACGCCTGTAAACCTAGCACTTGGGAGGCTGAAAACAGGAGACTCACTAAGAGTCCAATCTATGTAATGAGACACTGTAGTCCCTGTACCCTGTAGACCCTGTACTAGAAAAAGAAAAAAAAAATAAAATTCTTAAAAATAATTGTTCAGATTATCAAATATAAGCCTGTAAAGTTCGTCAAAATAAAAGAGGAGAAAGAAATATGTCTTAAAGTAAGTTTGTTATTCCTAAATTACCAAAGAAAATGTGGTAAATGTTGACATTAAAACAAAGATTATTATATTAAAATACATCGCCTTTGATCCTCCTGCATAGATGGCCTTTCAGTTTGGTCACACTTGTCCCTTAATTGTTGTCACTTCCTGAAGGAGTTCTGTGTTGCTTCTGAGCACAATAAAACAATAAAATGATGGAATGACAGGCTCATAAAAACACTACAGTATTCCCCATTTGCCTTATTCACCAAAGCTGGCCTGATGTAAGTCCTGGCTCTTCTCAAGTGTCAAAATGACCATGACAATAAAGATTTTGGATTAATTCAGGACATATAGGCAGAAGAGCAGCTAAAGACACTCATGAAAAATAAACAATAAAGTAAATAAAGTTCAGCACTGCTTCAGAAAAGTGGCAAGGGAGATGGGAGAAGTCTGTTCACAATGATAGACAGCATCTTGAGAAAAATGTACAGCAACATGGCTTTTCCCGAAATATTTTTAAAAAGTTAAATACTCTGTTTTTCAATCATACCTAACATTAGATTCTTTGGCAAGTAGGAAATAACTCACATTGTCAATATGCTACCTTGGCTTGCTTTGTAAATCCAAGAGACTCCTCTCTCACTCGTGAAAATCGTAACGCTATGCAAACGTGCCTCCCTGTGGGCATATATGATTTGCTTTTCTCTTATCCTTATTTCCTGCTTTGATTCTATGAGACTAGTTATGGATAATGGTTGCTCCATGGAAGTTTTAATTGAGCAGCTTTCTCATTTTAATTTGCCTCCAGATAATAGTTTGGTTTCTTAATTAATGCTACAAAAACACACATTATGATCTTTACCTGAAGCATGTTTTGATTAACATCAGTACCTGTGGTTTTGGTTGACTGAAGTATTCTCTTTCCCCCCGCAGAGCGCCTGTGCTCTGCTGAGCAGCTGCTTCATATCATCCCAGAGGTTGCTGGATTTTGCTAACTGTACAATAATATTTATTTATGATAGTTTGTAAAGCTCTTCATATCTACTTCAATAAAGACCCCCGTTGTCTGAAACAGATAAGTGTCTCTCTCTCAACCTCAGTTTTCTTTTGCTCTTTCTCTCGTTTTGGCTCCTCCTCTCACTCACATGCAATCTCAATATCTACATAACCTCATGTGATAAAGTGCCTATGAATATCCTTGAAAAGTTACTCGCCATAATAATGGTATTAGAGTAGTGGACAGCTATTGAGCAATCCGTATGTATTTTCCTTTGGCACAGGGTTTTGCGTTACATAACCTCACTTGTTTCCATTTCAGTCCCACAAAGTAGGAAGTATTAATCTACTTGTAAAGAGGAGAATGGCAGAAGTTTGAAATGGTCCTGTAGCAGTTCAGTGGATGAAGATCTGCATTTCATCTGCTCAGAACCCATCTACTCCTTTTTTAATTTTTTTTTTTATTTTTTTGGTACCAGGGATTGAACTCAGGACCTTGGACTTGCCAGGCAAGTGCTTATTCTACTGAGCTATCTCCTCGGCCCTACATCTACTCTTTGAGTTAAAATTCAAAAATTTATAACTCAATATATGGACACTGGTCTCTTGAAATTTGAGACACTAACAGACGTTAACCTATTTCAATATACTTCCCAGAATGTTTGCTGTAAGAAGTGAAAGTGCCCATGACACCCTCTCACTTAAAATTATTGAATTGATCCCAGTGTCCCTTCAAGTGAATTTCAGGTTTGTTGCCATGGTATCTTTATCTTTTATGGTTTGACTCTGGCATACAACTTGCACTCTACCTCTTGTCACGCCATCTCTCCTCTTTTCGCAGAGCTATTTCCATGGACTGGCATATTTTATCTCTGTCTATTTTCAGTGGACTTCTTTTCTTGCTCAGGCTAAATTCTACTATCCTTCAATCTTCAAGTAGGACAATTCTCCCTTTGGAAAACCATCCAGACAATGCTGGTGCTGCTAAATTGGTGTGTGTGTGTGTGTGTGTGTGTGTGTGTGTATGTGTGTTCCTGCAAAAGGCTGAACTTGCCCATCTCTTTGCCAACTGGGCTTTATTCTCACCTTGCATATGAAATGATCTTTGAAGGTAGGAATATTTTCTCCATTATAACCTCCCCATCCACTCAGTGCCTTCCACCAACTAACCCAAAGTGTGCTCAAAGAATGAATGGACAGAGAAGGCTGGCATTAAAATAATACCTGGATAAACTTCGAGTTAGTATATGTCAGTGGTTATCACTTCAAGCCCACCTCTTAGAAAATGAATTTCTCTCTCTTTTAAGATCAGTGCATAAGGGTTAATTTAGGGATGGTATGTGTTAAGGTAATTTATCTAGACCTGTTGGGGTGAAAGTGTTTTTATAAAGAGTAGTGATCTGGAGGATCATAGAGCCAGATCTAGGGATGGCCTGAAATGAAGCCTGATTTAACGTTATCTGTAATTATATTCACATATGTGTTTGTGTCCAAGTCTGTTATGTTGGGTTTTTATAACAGCTCACTAAGATAATATTTACTAATATCTTTGTTTGGTTTAAATTCTCATGTCTCTTACCTAGTTCTCACTCCTATCAACTCTCAAACTTTTGTATTATTCTGAAATGTAAATATGAACATGTTCCTTCCTTCCTAAAATGGTTCAGTGATGTTTTACAACTGTTTAGTGAATACTTTGGTGTTGGCACAAGAATCCTTGACCACTTGCCTCCCCCAAATGATTGGCTAGTATCCTCTCATGGACCACAGCTCTATCTCTTACACAATAACATTTTTTACATCACATAATGTTACACTCTTTTAGGGCTGGATATATGCATTCATTTTCCAGTAGAGTATTATTCCTGTACAACTTTGTGAATGTATGTTCTTACATGCACATATTGATCAAATAACCTCACTTCCTTGCACAGTTCAGTGTTTTATCCTCTTCTCTTATATAAAACTCAAACCTGCTTCTTTCAGCATTCATTGCACTGCATGTAATTGTTTAATTTCATGATTGACTTTCTATGGAAATGTGTGATCCTTTGAGGCGGATCATCCATCACCACAGAGTATATTCTGTAATGCATTCCTAAAAAGATTCTCAATAAGCATGTAGAATGGATAAGTAAACCAAGAAAGGCTATTTTTAATTACTGTATTTATATAGCAAGGATTGGCAACATTTTTTCATAAGATACCAAAGAACAAGAATTTTAGGCTCACAGGCTCCACTGCCTCTGTCACAATTCTCAGTTCATATTGTAGATCAGAACCAGGCCTAGCACTGGTGGATTGACTTTTAAAAAAAGAAAGAAAACATTATTCACAACTGGACAAAAGCCTAGATTTGCATGTGCCTTAGTTTGTCAGCTATTCATGTAAAGGAAAGTGACAGATTATATTTCTAGAACAGGTAAGTACACTTTAAAAAGAAAGAAAAACTCTACACATAACAGATAATGATTGAAGAAGCCTAGATTTTGAAATAATGTCCCAGTTGTTGACATAAAAAACATCTAATATACAACTTTTGTCTTCTCACATCCTTAATTATGATATTTTATCATAGATTCCAAAAGCTCCATTGCATTTTGTAAACATCTGTCTAGTCACATGATGAATAATGCTAAGACACTGAATCATATTCAGTTATTTGAAAAAAATTGATGTGAGTTTTAAATTTTACATTGATTGTGCTGTTGTTAGAAAATATATTAATATAGAGTCTAGATTCTTAAGATTTTTTCAGAAATATGGGACTTTTACTTTTTCTTAATTTGCAATGAAGTATTATTTGTCAAATAACTTTTTCTTTATTACCAAATCCCATGAATGCTCTCTCACCTAAAGTCAGGCTAGCTGCTTAATACTTCGAAAGGGCTCCACTTTTCAGAGCAAATAAAAAGGATGTCTGTCGCAGCTTCAAATGACTTCTAAATCATCCAGTTGTAGACTATTTGATGATTTCCAATGAAGAGCCTCTCCAAGCACTGAGCCAGAACAGTCAAAAGTAGTGGATTTGCTAGAGATGGCAAAACTCAAATTAGAAAGCTGTACATGAGCAGACACATGGAAATCATTTAATTTTATGCAGGTCATCTTTTGGTCAGTGTCTGTTGGGCCCAGCTGGAGTTTAATGCAAAAGCCCCACAGCTCTTTGAGTCCTCTCTGTCCCTTTCCATGCATTTCACCAAAAAGCCACACACAGCTGCATCCTAATTAGGTTAAGCTTTGGACCAAATTGGTGCAAACCAGTGAAGGCACCTTTACGTAGCTAGAAGGACATTTTCCTGGCTAGACCTATTCTCTGAGTGTGTCTGCATATAGGCAAGTTTTTTATTGCCAGTTTTTTTTTAAAGTTCATAATATATTTATTTTCAAATTTTAGAAGAAATCATCGACTTTCTTAACAAAGTTCTATGTTTCAAAGAAATCATGAGACTTCTTTTACGTTTTCACCAATCACTGCATCATCATTGCTTGTTGCATCTTTCAAGCAGTTGCCTATAGGAAGCACTGACCAGGGTGTGGCCATTAAGTTGAACTGTCTGCTTGAGTGGCCTGGGAGCTCATGTACACTTGCTTCTTGTCCTTTCATTTCCATATATGCAACTTGCTGGATGCTGGGTGAGACTTTTCTTCAATTAATTTTATTGAGAAAGAAATAGCAATGAGACAGTTTCATAACAGATTAGAAGGACAGTTACAATTATAATTGGTACATTGCATATTGTTGTCTTCATAGAAGTTATGATATCCTGTCTAGACATTATTAGTACAAATTTTTCTGCTCATTGAACTAAGAGAAATTAGCTGCATATCCTAACTAATTTGTACATAGAAATATATATATATATATATATATATATATGTAACTACAAAATGAACCTTCATTTATATCTCCCTTTTTTGTTTAGTTTTGTCAGAGATGGATATTCCATTGCCATCCAAATATTGTAGGTGCATGAAT
>NDGN011370625.1:0-11809 GCA_002564285.1 Tympanoctomys barrerae
TGTGTGTGTATAAAAGACAAGGAAGAAGTAATATAAAGTCAATGGAAAATGGAAATATGCTTTATAAAGTTTCTAATACTAGGAGAAGATATTATACCATGTCTTTTAAGTAGATTGTAAGTCAAAGATACAATATAAATCTTAAAACAAAAATTGAGATTAAGCAATATTCAGAAAATTCAATATTAATTAATTAAAAATGTTTCAAAACAACTGAACTAAGAAAAAATATTCATGATAGTAAAGAATTATTAAGAATAAAAATGAGGATAAATACTGGGATGGCAAATAAATGACCAGCACTTTTAACAGTTTAGGGATAGGATGTCACACAAAGTTCTAGTATGTCATGGACAGTGTCCATGATGCTTAATGGTGGCCAGGTGTCACTTGTGGGACTGAGCTACTGCTGTAATAATAAAAATTAAAAAAAAAAAGGATAATGCCCACTGACATGGGCTCTGTCCCTCCAGGCTCTGACTCGTGTGTGCTGTCTCATTTGGTCCCCAAGCAAGCTCCTGAGGAGGTGGAGTCATCTTTATTTCATTCTGATGAGGAAACATCTGTCCAAGTTTACACAGAGAGGAAGTGGTGACTGGGCAGTTGGACCCTGGAGCAACATGACTATGACACTTTGCATGTCACTTGGGGGCCTTGCCAACCTTGGCAACTCCTCTGCGAGTGGCAAGCAGGGCCACTGACAGGAGTCCCACTAGTGTCCTAAGGTTCTTGTGCAAATTTCCATGTACAGGGAAACCTTGGATGGGGAGTGACTTGTTCTATGAGTGCTCTGTAGGTGGAGCAAACATTTCTAATGAACTTCAACTGGGCACACAAACCACATCTCACAATATGTATCATAAGTGAAGGCAAATGTCACATGATCACAACTGGGCCAGCGGCCCTCCTCTCTTTCTTTTGCTGGGGGATAGTGGTTATTCATCTTCCAGCTGCAAGAGGTTGTGGAGATCTCCTCTCCAGAGGAGGAGGACAAAAAGGCCTAGGAACACCTCACTTCAAATCAAATTAGGGAGTTGTGTAAAATGAGAGAGACAGTGAAAATTTTGTAGAAGAACACCACCTAAATAAGGCTATAGCAGCGTAAGCCACAAATCTGTTTAACAACAATTCTGTGTCATACTTCCACCAAACCCTCAAAAGGAGGCAAAAGGATGCGTCATTGGGTAGCTTCCTTGTTAGAGGAAGCTGCACACAAGTAGATTCCACTGAGCCAATAGATAGCAGTGATTCCTTAAGTGACAGCGAAAGTTGTCCCATGCAACTACCCTCCTCATTTTTGTCTCCCCCATGCCAACTGTGAAGGTTTTCAAAGATAAGTGGAGGTTATTTATTTTTTAATGTTTTATAGTTTATTATTTTGTATTATATTATAGTATTGTAATCATTTTTATATGAATATGTTGGGGTTGTAGAACAAATCACCTGAGTTTCCATCATTTCTTTTGGGGAAACTTGCTGTGACAGTCAAGTGCTTTGGATTACAAGCACTTTCCAGAATGAACCGTGCTCACAAACCAAAGTTTTACTGTACTTGGCTGTTTATGGCAATGGAAATCTATTCTTCGCAGATCAGGAGTCTAGAAGCTGCAAAGTCAAGGTATGCACCTGAGGGAGAGGTTGTCTTTTCCTCTCCCGGTTTTGGGTGTTGCTGGCATACTTAGGTTTGTGCCCATCTCTAGGATCACCCTCTCCCTCTCTCCTAGAAGACTACTTGGAACATTTAGGGTCCACTCTAATAGCCCAGAATGAGAATCTTAGTCTATAAAGATCCTTTTCTCAAGTGTATGGGGTGCACAGAGCCTTCGGGAACAATTGTCCAGCTTCCTGCACCAGATCTGGGCCCAGCTGCCTGAGGGAGTTTCCTGGATGCAACATCTACATAAGCAGCCAGCGTCAGTAAGGGGGCTCATCCTCTGCCCCCCAACTTTGCTTGGGGTCAACCTAAGTGCAGCTGGGTCAAGCTGGATACACATTTCTCCCCAATATGACATAATGTTTGTCTGAAGGTAATTCTGCCTCTAAAGTATTTGCAAATGTTCCTTACATTTTCCCCTCTCTCTTTAGGATTCAGAGCCAATTTGTAATAAGCAAGAGCAGTTTGACCCAGATTAAAAGATACAATTAGTCTGTCTGCTTGGTAAACCTAAAAAAGTACTACTTACAACAAGTTATTGTTTTTTGGACAAAGGGAGATGTCCTGGCAGAACAATACCCACTCCCTAACACTGAGAAGAGCCTTGTAATTTGCTCAGAACCCTCGTGTACACAGCTAGAACAGCCCCTCAGAGCCTTCTCTGGTGGGAATAAGTGACCTATAGAATGAGGTGGACTCCATCACTGCACAGCAGAGATGCCATACCAGGCTAGGACCCCTCCTCCACCTGTCCTTGGTGCTGATACAGGCTGCTTCCTAGAAATGCGTGCCCACAGTGTCTGCCAAGGGTGTGGGGCCACCCTGAATTGTACACAAAATGCTCACTGATGCAGGTCCATCACTGGCCTTGGGAAGGGTCATCTTGAACACAAGGGCCAACAGTAGGGTTCTGGATCATATCTAGGTTCCCACAGGTTCTGGGCTAAATCTGCATGCATCATCCCTGGTACGCTGGCAAAGCTGAAGGCATGAGTGCCAATGGGTACCACTCCTTCTTGGCTGGGCCATTCTTATATAAGCCCTGACCCAGGTTGTACCCATAGGGTGTGGTGCTACAGGAGTTGCCACCCAAGTGGGTGTATCTTGAAGCCTTGCTGGGCTCAGGCTGTATTATTTCTGGATGTGGCTCATCCCATGTCTCACTCCTCATTCTGTTTCTGTAATAAAATAGTTGATAATTTATATAGAATTCTTTGGCTGATAGCTCTCATGGCTGGAGGGTCCAAAAGACCTGGCAGTGACATCATGGTGAGGAATACCTGGCTGGGTTGCAACATGGCAGAGAAGCTGAAAGGGAACAAATTTAGGGCAGAACAAGGAGGGAAGGCAGGAAGGAACCAGGCTCATTCTTAACTTGACCCATACCTAGGAGACAGAACTTATCTATTCATGAAGGCAGAGCCATTGTGATCTAGTTCCCTTCTAAAGATTCCACCACCTCACCACCGTCACCCTGGGCACCAAGCCTATGTGTAGCACATGAACTTCTGGGACCACTGCATCCCAGTTGTATTTCACAACCACAATGTGGGGCAAGAGCTCTTGTTATGCTCATGAAAAAGTTGGTGAATCTGGAGTTTTATGAACTGTGTCTTCCTGAAATTTGTACCCTGAAATCCTAGCCTCCAGTACCCCAGAAGGTGACCTTAGTTGTGGCAGATTGTGCCCCCAGGGCAATCAAGTGAACATGAGATTGTTGTGAGGGGGTGTGGGTGGCCCTAATTCAATATGACTGGTGTTATTACGAAAAGGGGAAATTTGGGGGCAGGTGTGAACACAGGAAAAATGTAGGTAAAAATGAAGGGAGGAAGATGCTACTATAAGCCAAGAGATGCCAAAGATGGACAGCAAATCACCACAAGCTGGGAGAGAGGCTGGGACGGGTTCTCTCTCAACCCTCAGCAGAAAACAACCCTGCTGATGCCAGTCTCACAGTTTTCACCTACTGAACTCTGAGGCTAGATATTTCTGGTATGGAAGCCACTCAGTTTGTGTTTCACATCCCTGTGTTCCACATCTATGAATTCAACCAGCCACAGCATGAAAACAAGTGGGGGATGAGAATGTGTCTGTACAAAATATGTATAGGCTTTGGATTTTTTGCTATTAGTCCCTAAAAATACAGCAATTATTTACATAGTGTTTGCACAGCATAAATATTATAAGTAATATAGGGATGATCTAAAGTATACAAGAGGATGTGTGTAACTACAAATAATATACTGTTTTATACATTGGGGCATCTACTGTTTTGATATCTAAAGATCTTCTTAGAAGCACAGGTTGACTGTGTTGGGCACAAAGCCCTAGCAAGCCAATAAGACATGGGGCTTAAGGACGGAACTTCCTAGAGCAGTCGTCTTATTAACTGGCTGGCCTACAGTTTTCCGAAGGCTGTTAATCTGTTGCTTCCACAGTGTAGACTGGAGAAGCAAAATGATTGTTTCTTCAATTTCACTTCATGTGGACAATGAGCTCTATGCCTGTTGGGACTTTCATGGAAAGTTTTTCTCATCCTCTGTCCCTCTGTCCATCGCGTCATCAGTGGACAAGTGCAGTGCCCAGCACCACAGTGAGCAAGACGCCAAAGGGGCTCTGAGCTGCTGGTGCTTTTGTGGCTGAGACTCAATAGCCAGGTTTCTTGAGATGAAGCAAGAGGAGGCTTTGGCTTAAGTCACAGATTGCTCACCACATTCCAGCTGCTCCACATCCACAGGCTTCCAGCACATGAGCTGCGGGGCTCTGCTGAAACCCAGTGCACATCAGCTGCAGTGCCTACTGCATGCAATCTCTGTCTGTGCACAGCCCAGTGGTTTCATTTCTGTTGCCCCACAGCACTCAGGGAAGGGGCAGGGAAGCAGCAGCTGCCAGCCTCAGGAACACAGAAGGAATAGAAACTACAGTAACACAGCCCACGAGAGCAGAGTGCAGCAGAGAGAGCTGTAAGACACCTTACAGAGCCCCATAGTTCTCACCTAACTTGGCCCTTGGACTCAGGAGTGAGCTGCAGGCTTCTCTTTTGAGGTTGAGGTGATGATAACCAGCTGTAGGGTGGACACAAGCACTTTCTGAGAGGAGGGACACAGTCTGAGGTGGGTTATCACAGGAAAGAAAGTGACATGCAGTTGGGGTTAGACTCAACCCAACCTAGATGATTTTCTTATGTCTGTTTCAACACCTGTTTCTATTTGCTTGAGTGCTTTCTACAGTCCTCCTCCATACCAAATACAGTGTCTCTCACACATTAGGTACCCAGGAAATAATTGCATAGAACTTACAAAAGAGGCAGGCTTTCTGCATCACAACTATCCCAACCTCTGTTCTTCCTACAATAAACGGTGCCTTTCAAGGTAGAAAGATAGGGCAAAAATTTTGGCTACATCTTATCCAGAGATCACAGCGATTGAGTCAAAGAATGACATGTAATTCCAGCTGGATCAGTAGGATGTCTTTCTCTGGATTAAAAAGAAAAGAAAAAGAAAAAAACTAACACTAGGAAGGATTTATTCTCTTCTCTCCTCATGAGGTTCTAAGACTATGAGGTCAGAGCTGCTAGAATTCATGACACATGGAATATAAAGGAAAGCTTTGAAAGTACAATGTGCTTCAATCCAAGCTGCCTATGCACTGTTCCCTACACATCAGAGACTCAGACAGCCTGGTATCATGACAGTGATCCTAGAAGGACAGACACCTCCAGGCCTTGACATATGATTTTTTCACTTTTTAATGGTGGGAAAGCAGTGCTCATTCAGTATTTTGAAATTTGATGTTTTCTGAACTAGTGATGTGTGCTACAGTAGTCTCTCCAAAAGAAAATTTTTTTTAAATGTGTTTGGTATAGGGTCTCACTGCACACCTCGGACTCATGGTGATCCTCCTGTTTTCAGTCTCCCCAGCACTGGCATTACAGGCATGTACCACCACACTCAGTCTAGTCCCTCCAAATTTTGAGCAGTGGCAGGGAGTGAGCGCTCAGGCAGCCCCGAGATGAAAAAGAGAAACAACTGATATCTGGGCATGCCTCAGTGTTCTGAGCTAGAATGTTCCACAGGGTAGGTGAACTAATGCATGTTCCGCTTAAGGTATTTTCACTTACAGTGGTTTTATTCAAGATGCAACCCCATTGTAAGTTGAGGAGTACCTGTAGTCACTACTAATTGGGCATTTAGGGTGAGTCAGCCAATATCCGAGATGCTGTCACTCCTGGGCCAAAGCTACCCTCTCCTTTCTCTGTGCTCTTGGGCACTGCACTTGCCTTTGTTTCATGGCAATAATTATGTTCTGTGTTGAGCGATTCATGTGTCATCACTTACTGAGTACTTACCTATGGAAAACACTGTGCTTGGCCCTGGGGTGGGTTGTAGAAAGCAATGACACTGTTTCATCTTTGACTAAAGTACTGCCTGGCATATAGCTCAGCAGCACAGTGCTTGCCTTGCAAGCATGGAGTCCAGAGTTTGACTTTTGTTTCCAAAGGGAAAAAAAGACCATTAGACTCAGGTAACACGTACATGAGTGCTGTGTTCTTTACTTGCCTAAAATTACACTGAACCAGTCTAAAACTAGCACTATGAAAATTCATAGATGAATACAAGAATATTTATATCTTGTTTATACTTCACTACTATGTTGAGATGCCTTAGACTCTGCTCTGTGTGACCTGGGACTTCCCAGGACCCTGGCTGATGATGTAGCAGTACTTGCAGCAGAAGGGAAAGACCAGGACACTGACTCTTGAAGCTTTTACCTGGAAGTGACTGCCGGCTCCATGCTCACATTTCATTGGCTGAAGCAAATCATGAGGCCCGGCCTGTTCTCAGTAGATGAGAAAGGACAAACTGTCCAAGGGAGATATTCCGAATCTTCATGTGCTGTATTCTGCGTACCATGCTCTCTCCCCTCCTCAGCAGGGCTGCATCTTAGTGCTCTTCTAGTTTCCGTAGGAGCCAGCTGAGTGCTCTGTGCTTAGTACATTCTCAAGGATGGCTTGTACTCTTTACCTGCCATCAATCACAATTGCAATAAATTCTTAGGTCATTTTTGTTTAATGTCTCTTTTACCCACTAACTGTAAAAGGCTTAGGGGGAAGGTCAATGCCTATGTGATGTTAAAATATTTTAAATAAAGTACTGTTTCCTGGCTGTATCCTTGAAAGAACAAGAAAAAAATATCCATGCAGGAATTTATACTACTACTGTTGGTAGTCCAGCTCTTGGCACATGCCATGTCCTCCTTGAGGGTCAAGGATGGGGAAGTGGATTGTGCCCCATTGTCAGGCTATTTTTTGGAGCTGACCCTTCGGGTAGAACCTCATCCAACTACTCACCATGGAACCAAATTAAATTTCCAATAATGAGTTGCTTATGACTGGCAAAAGTGGTGACTTCAAATCTGAAACAGATAAGAGACCTACATGAACATGGATGTCCACCTCTTTAGCGTGTCCCCATCTCTACAGCACTCCTCACTTTGTTTTCACAGACTTGTAGCATAACTACTTTAGATACAATGATTTTCAAATGCTAAAATGTTGCATCTCTTAACTGAGTTCTAATGCAGAATTCCCAGACGCTATAACCCTAGAAACAGCTGAACACAATACCCCTCCTCTAAGCTGGCCATTGCACCTGATGTATGTGGGATCCTCAAGGGGGTCCCCAGGCTCCAGGGCCTACAGTGCTACTAGGTGCAGTGTCTTCTCTTCGGCCTCTCCCCATGGCATTGATTCTTACGCTAACTAGATGAGAAATTGCAGCAGGCTTTCCTTCCATGACTATTTCATGCATCTCTGTCAATACTTGTTTACATTCTAGGATTGAACTAATTTGTCTCCAGGTTGCTCCTGGCTGCAGCCTTCAGAAAGCTCTGCGTTGCTGCCCTGTGTTTGCAGCTTGACTCCCCCTCCCTTCTACTCCCATCACCAGCTAACCACATCTGAGGGCAAGAAGGATTAGTGGGCTCAGTGTGATGTGATTTGGGCTCTCGTAGCCTGGCTGTACTGGAGGGGTGGTGGTGGGGAGATGGAAAACTTTATACTGCATGGAAGAAAGGGGAGGGGGAGACTGAGTCTTCCATGCCCACCTTCAATGCCCCCATCTAGCTGGAAGCATCCGTGTTCTGACAGTGAGCAAGTAAGCATAATTATAATCATAATGATGATGATGTTGACTCTAATGATGTTTGGAGTTAATGTTTACTAAGGATTAAATACTGGTCTGCATTAGTCTGTACTCTTAAATATTACACTATCTTTTCTATAATGTCTCTTAATAATGAGATATCATCATACCCCACGTATAGCTGGAGAAACCAGGATGCAAGAGGTGAAATAATGGACAGAAGATCACTCAGTGGAACTCAAGCTTCACCTCTGATGTGTCTGACTCAAGAATGATGTCCTTACCATCACTCCATGTAGCCTCCTCAAATCTTGATGTCTACAGGAATCTACTGAAAGATGAATATTTCCCAAAGGGATCAGAGGTGGCATTTGAGACACTTGTAGGCCTCCATGTGTCTCCAGGTGGCACATTTGAATTTTAAGTGACAAACTAGGAAGGCAAAACACTTCCCCAAATGCTTGGATGTTGGTGGAAAAGAGGACCATTTTCTCTTGCTGACATTCTTCTCTTCCATAGAGTAAGTAATTTCAGCTGTAAGAGTATTTATTTTTAACACCCCATGGGACTTCCTATGAATTATTTTCATGTTGGAGATAAAGAAGTTGAACCTACAACTATTTTTTATTTTTTTCAGAATTGGCTTGAAAAACATCTGGTTAATATTTTCCAAAGCTGAATCTCTGCATACTCAATGAGGCACTGGTCTCACTCCTGAGTAAATACTGCATAGAAATCAACACGTGTGTCCATCAAAGACGGGCCTTCAGATCAGAGCTTATAGCCCCAAACCAGAAATGATGCAAAGGTCTACATATGAGAATTAAATTATGGTTGAGCCCTAAAGTGAACTACCACATAATAGTGAAAATGAACAGATTTCAGTTACCCCAGGGACACTGAAGAATCTCACACCCATCACATTGAAGAGCAGAATTTGTTCACAGGGACATTCTTTCTATATGAGTTGGTAAAGACGGGGGTCCTAATGCAAGCACAATTCATATCTGGTGTAGAAGTCAGGTATCTTCTGATCTGCTCTGCTTTCTGTACCGAATTATGTGAACTATATCAGGAAGTCCCATTGTGTTCTGATTTCCAAGTGGTTTGGTCAATTAGAAGCTGGCAGGACATGATATTAGTCCTAAAATTCTCCCAATTAGCAGGAGACTGGAGCCAGCTGTGGCCCTCTCCCTAAATCAGAGGACTCGTGAGTGGTCTAGATATTCCACACCCTTACTTGTCTTAGATAACTATAAGAAACAGAGGGAACTTACTTATATCTATGTTTCAAATTAACAGCTAATTGATCAATCTGTATAGTGAAGAATGACCAAAGTACTCAAGACAGTCTCCCCAAGTTTATGTACATTTTTCAGAGACAAAGAAAGAGTGTGTGTATAAAGGGAATGGCCACAGTATTGGTAGAAAGGGCGTGGTACTACTGTCCTACTTTGTTATTCAGGCTGGCAGCTGCCTGGCCAACAGTTACATGCTCATAAGCAACACCATTGTCAGATATATATATATATATATATATATATATATATATATATATATAGTAGGGATGGAACTCAGGACCTTGTGCTTGCCGGGCAGGTAGTTACTCCACTGAGCTATTTTCCTGGCCCAGTCAGCAATATTTCATCTCTATTCTGCTAATAACTAGGACAATAGAGGACCTCAGGCATGGTGATGCTTTAGGACTATCACTAGAGGAAATTTCTATGGAAAGAGCAGCTTTGGCCACCATCATTATGCTGATAATTGAGTCATGCCTGGCACTTGCATTCTAAAGTCACTTCATGTGGATGGCTATATTTATCCAGGTGTTTGTTGCATTGTCCAGCCTGGAAGAAATTGGAGCAGTGGAAGCAGGTATTTGGAAGAAAGGAAAGGTATTTTTGTGTTTTCTCTTAGCTCTGTCCAGCTTGTTGCAGTTCTCTTTTAACAAATGACCCAGTGGAGTTGCCACTGGTAGAATTTCCATCTGACAACAAAGAAACTGAAGTTCACGTGGTTATGCAAGAGTCCTAATGTTATGGAATAATGCTACATAAAAGCAGTGCAATCAGCCAATCATGGGCTGAAAATGTTGAACTTGTGAGCCAAAATGATTTATGCACTCTAAGTTTTTTTTTTCAGGTACTATGTCACAGTGATACAGAGTTGATTACTACACTATATCAAAATTCACTACAGAAGCAATGTTTACTAAGTAGGCTTACAATGACTGTCTGCAGAATCAGGGGTGGAAGAATGCAAAAACATAAAATGGCCATCTTCATTAGGTAAAACTGAGGGTCCAGCTGAAAGTCAAAAGCCTAGAGTTCAAAGGACTTTTACCTATAACTCTAAAAAATTGAAAAATATCAGCCCCCATCCCCGCAATTTAAAGACCCAGTCCACAAATGGGCATCTGAGATGAACAGGTACTTCTCAGAAGAAAAAACACTAATGGAAAATAAATATATGAAAGAATGTTCAACATGATTGTTTATTTGAGAAATGCAAATTAAAACAACACTGAGATTTCATCTCACTCCAGAAAGAATGGCTATCATGAAGAAATCAAACAATAGCAAATGCTGCAGGGGCTGTGGGGGAAAAAGCACTCTTCTCCACTGTTGATGGGAGTGTAGACTGGTGTAACCACTGTGGAAATCTATGTGGAGAGTCCATAAGAAACTAGGATTAGAGGTTCTATGTGACCCAGCTCTTACCCTTCTTTTTTTTTTTTTTAAATGTCAGCCAGATGTTTATTGTTTTGTTGGATTCTTTGCAGGGCACAATTCCATATGTATGTTCACTTTTTTTTTTTATTGTATCATCATCATTATTTTTTTTTTACAAAGGTACAAGGAATTTCGGAAGCATTAAAACAATCATTCAAACCGGTTCAGGCACAGTTTCATATGCAAAACATCACTCCATTCCTGACTTCGTGAATCCCTCTGTGACATCTCAACTCCCCTCTCAGGAAGCGCAATCGAGGTGGAGGGAAGGCTGATGCCAGCTGAAGCTCATCCCCAACGGGAGTTCCTGAGTCAACAACAGAAAGGGGGCTCCTGGGGTAGGGGGGACAGTAAGGAGATGAGTTGCAGGCACTGCCTGTGGGCTGGGCACAGTCCGCTCCATCAACTCAAGGACATAAACAAAAATGTAATTAAAAAAAGCTTAAAAATATTTGATAAAAATTACCTATCCCTCTCCCTTGCAGTGAAATAATTTAAATAATTTATCCTAACTAGGTGTTTAAAACAAACAAACAAACAAAGACAGAAAACAAATTTGTTCAAGCTGTCTGTATCCTGTTTCCAAGTGTGAGGTCCGGGTTCTCCAGGTGGCAACTTTTGAGGGGACAATGGATGCTCTTTGCACTCAAACACCCCTCCCCACCCTGCGCCCCGAGCTGGGCAGCCAGTGGGCTGGAGCCTGAAGTTTCTTGACTTTTCTGAGGCTCGCTTCATCTTCCCTTCTGAAGATAAGACAATAAGGCCTGTCTGACCTGTTGGAGCATCGTGGGCCAGTGAGTGAAGGGGGAAGGGCTTTGTAAACTGTGACATGCTGGCCACTGATGAAGGAGAGGGAAAACCAGTCAGGGAGGCACGGTGCCTGGGATGTGGCCTTTTGCTCCTCAACAAAGTAAGGCAAGCCTGGCTGGTGGTTTGGGAAAATGGAGAATGAGATAAAGAAGAGGGCCTTTGTTTGGTGTTTCTAAGACTGGCAAGGGGCATCAGCTAAGCCCTAGGTAGGGGAGGGGGCAGCCTGGGTACCGTATTTGAGCTCTAGCTTCTGTGTGGCTTTCATTGCTTTCTTCCTGCAGATCAGGCCTAGGGATGGGTCCAGGAGTTTCTGTCCTGTGTTACAGAACTCCTGGGACAGCTTATACAATCAGAGGCCCAGGCCCTAGAGATTCGGCTTTAGTGAATGCAGGGTGGGACTTGGGTATCTCTGTTTCCTGAAGGCTCTCAAGGGGATTCTACTGTACAGCGTGGATGGAACCTTCTTA
>NDGN011370640.1:0-13789 GCA_002564285.1 Tympanoctomys barrerae
GATACAAAATGGACATTCATCTGTATACGGTTTTTTGTTAAGTTCTGTTATTTGAATATTATAAGTGTGTAAACTCAGCAAAATACTCCAAAAGAGTCCACTAGCCCTGTTTCTGCTTTTTCTTGTTCTTTAATCCATTCTCGTATTGTTGTCGGTGTTGTCTTCTTAAACATAAACCTAATCATGTTGTCCCCTCACCCCAGAAGCACCTGAGCCACTCTCCAGTGTCCCTGAGATGTAGCTCCACTTCTCAGCAAAGCATACAAGGACCTTTGTCAACAGGCATAGCCAGAGCCATGGTGAGAAGAAGTGGTTGTTATACCAGTACTAGTGGGAGATGGGTTTTGTTGTGTTTTTAACCCTCATTACAATTCTGTGCAGCGGTTACTGCTCCAGTCGTGTCAGAGCAGAGACCACTCGGGCTCCGTGTGGCTACACAGCTTGCTCAGGTCCACACGGCCCATCTGAGGCAGTGGCCTGGACCTTTAACCTTTCTCTTACTTCACACACACATGCCCGGCCATTCCACGCCACCTCTTTCTCATTCCTCATCCCGTCTACCCAGCTCAGTGGCGCTGTCTCCTTGACCTGTGCCATAGCTAAGACTCCTTGGGCTGCTGTCCACCTGGTGTTGAAGAGAATTAATTTATGTGTCTGTGCCAGGACCAGACAACTGCAGCTCAGGGCCAGCTGCTGTGTCGCACAAGCCTGGAGCCATCAGCACAGCGCCTGGTGCCCACGTGGCTCTGCGTTCACGGCTCTGGCGAAATTCCTGAGTATCCAAGCCTCTTCCCCGAGGACATCAACTTCAATCATCAGGACTCCTGGCCGCTCTGCACATGGCATGGTTGTGTAAATGTTATTATGCATTCTAAAAGAATACACAAATGTATTTTCAAAATATCTATAGCTATCTTATATGCACACATAAACAATTATTACTAATAATAATATGCTATTTGGTTTCTGCTATACACAACAGAAAAAAAAAAAAGAAAAGGAAAAAAGGAGAAGTACACTTCCTTTGTCTTACACAAAATCCTGGTCCCTTCCTCGTGCCATCCGCCTCCCTCCCCAGCAGACTGGAGAGAACCCACAGTCAGCCTTCCGGGTCCTCCGCTCTAGCCACCAGCCCCAGCCTTACTCTCCTGCGCTCAACTCCATCACTACTTGTCTCTTTCTAGACTCCAAAGCCAGCAGCCAACGTTCCCCCCATTTTCCCGCAGCTTTTGGTTCTCCGCAGGGAGAACCCACAGTGCTTTTCCCTTGAATCCTGGAGAACTAATTGTGAGTAGCGAAGTCAAGGGGTTGAGAGACGAGGCTGCTGCCAAAGAGAAGTTCAAATACAAGGAGGCCTTGAGTGAGGGTGGCGGGTATGGAGAAGGGCAGAAGGCGTAGAGCAGCATGAGTTTAGGGAAAAGGGGGCTCAATACCATGCGGCCTCGACGTTGAGTGCCCGGAAAGCAGGAAGTGCAGTGTATGGCAGGGCAGAGTGGCGGGGGAGGCGTGGCTTTTGCCACGTTGGGTAAAAGAGCTGGTAGGACCTCAGGCAGACCCTACTGTGATGGTCAGTATCTTTATATCCCCAAATTCAATGGAGGAATCCTTAACCCCACCAGGATGATATGAAGAGAGCTGTAGAAGACAGCCCTCAGGAACAGGATTAGTGCCCTCAGAACAGGGGCCGGAGAGAGGGCTCTGCCTCTTCTCCTATATGAGGACATAGTGAAAGATAGCCATCTTGGACCAGGAATCAGGCCTCACCAGACAGGGCAACTGCCAGTGCCTCGATCCTGCAAGTCCCAGTCCCCAGAACTATGCACAGAGAAGGCGCGGTGCTTACAGCTCCCATCCTAGAGTGTTCTGTCACAGCAGCCTATCCCCAAGGCTGCTGCAAAGGTGAGACGGCAAGGGCCTGGGCCTCCCAGACAGGACACACGGGAGAAAGCTAGACATCTCACCTGCCCTGTGATGCCCACACCTCAGGCCAGGCAGACGAGGAAGAGGAAGCCTGGATAGCCGCCGAGAGTCCCACAGGTGGGACACAATTGAAAAGCCAGCACGAGGGCAATCTACCTAGAAGTCATTTTCAAAGAAGACTGTGCAGCATAATCAGATCTGTTCTGTCCTCCGGGCTCGATATGGAGAAAAGACTATTAAGTCTACCACACTTCATCAATATTATCAAAACAGAATTCAAATTACATTGGCTTTTCAAACAATAGCACTTAAAAATTCACTTAGTTTAAATGTACAATGTGATCTTTTTAAGATTAGTCAGAGAAAGTAGTTTTGAAATTACTTTTATTATCTACTTAAAATCAGTGTAAAAATGGAAAGATAATCAAATAATATTTCACTTTTTAGGAAGGGTATTACATGAAAGTAAAACGATGGTTTATAATGGTAGCTCTTCCTGGGTTTACAGTCTAAAATATTGTGTTATTAGAGTTCCAACCACAAAATTTGACATGAAGCTTTTGTAAAAATGACCACAACTACCTGACCAATACAACCTGGGGTCAACTTTCTTTTAAGTTACAGTCTCTTTATTTTTTAAAAAGACATTAAATGTGACACCTTTCCCTACCACATACGTCATCGCAACTTTTAGTTTATCCCCAAGAAATGCACAATTGAAGAATGGAATGCCCAATAAGATATCAAGAATAGAACCCCATGCCCAAGTCGAGCCCTTAAGCTGTGCGCCTGTCAAGCGATCCCTCACCCCTTAGCTCTGCTGTGCAGTCACCGTCACGGCAGAGACAGCTCTCGCCCCTTGGTGGCCTGCAGACGTCCCGGGAGGCAGCTCGTCACAGGGCTGCGGAGCGCGGCAGAGCACCCCCACTGCTGACTTTCAGGGTGCTTTGTGTTGGCTGGGAAAAAAGAACGCTGCTTCCCAGAAGAAAACTACGAATGGCACAATAAACTCTGCAAGAACAATGAGGGTATACCACATTCTTTAATGGGGAGACAGTTATAGGGTAATTTCATTTGTTGATTTTGTTGATTTACAATGTAAATGTAATAGAGAAAATTAAAGTGTAAAAGGCTTTACACATTATGGGCTCTTTGGGCTGAGGAAAAGGACCTGGCAGCTAATGTGGCCCTCGAATGGCACCTGTGACATAATTAGGCTCGTTCTGTTGGCTTAGGGAAAAAGAATACAATAATTAACTCAGTTTTCACAAAATTTGAAAACATAATTCAGGGTAAGGCATTCCCGAACTTGTAAAACCACACCAATGTGGAATTACACATAGTTTTATAAAAAGCTGAAGTTTCTTGTGGTTCCAAATAATTAACAAGCATAAAGTGATAGCAGATACATGCCTTTTAATAATGAGGAAGCAAGAAGTTTATTGCAACTATAAAGTAGTTAAAAAGTTATTGAATAAAGAAACACTTCATTGGAAAAGAAATATTGTATTCCAATGATTAAGAAATACAACCATAACATCCCCAGTGTAGGAGACATTTAGCAGAGAGAGGCTTTCAGACTTGGTATTCTGCTCTAACTGGTAGCCTTCTAGAGAGTTCTGCGCTTGCCTCTGGCCAGCCTCTTAGCTCGCCACGTGGGGCACCAACAGCTGTTACTGTGCCATCTTACTGACTGGCTAAGCATGCCAATGTGTCTTCCCCTCACCACCTAAAGCATCTGTGCTTCAGGTTCTCCCTAGAGGATACATTTGAAAACTCTTTCCCGTCCTCAACAAAACCTCAGTTATATGAATTTGGAAGAATCCACTTGCAAGTTAAAACAGAATTATCAGCAGTGCAAGTCACCCTCCCCCAAATCAGCTGCTCCTGGAAGTGCTGTCCCAGCAACGTGACTCCAGAGGCAAACTGCCTTACACTTCATGCCATCTCTCTGCCTTCTGAAATGTCAAACCAGCTTCCCTCACTTCCCAGTTGAGGTATTCGACTCCTCTGCCTTACTCTGGGTTGCTAAATCTGGGCAAAATGCTCATTGGGCTGCATCACGAATCAGCACGAGGCCCACCCCTGGGCACTTTTCTGGGTCTGCCCTGAGTTGGGGGCAGTGTCAGCGGACCCCCTGCTTGGTTCTCCCCTCTAGACTTGTCTACATGCAATCCCGGACGGGTACCAGGAATGTTAGAGTGCTCTGTTATTTAAAGAACTAGATTAAGCCACATAAAAGCCAGAGCAATGTGAACTAAAGGTTTGCCCTATGCAAATGGAAAGCTGGGTCAGCGAGGTCGGAGATGCTGAGGCTTTAGCAGAGGCCCGTGGCCTGCGCAAGACAGCAGACGAGGCGCTGCTGGCTGACGCACAGAGGGCGGCGTCAGCTGTAGGGCCTGCGCAGCTGAGGAGGTTAACAGGAGAAAAGGAAAAGAAAGGACGAGCATTTATGCTGCTGAAGCTGCCACCGGGAGCCACTCGGTGAGCTGTGCAGACTGTGGAAGTGGAAGGACGGGTGGGTGGGAGCTCGTAGCGACGCCTCGCCCTGCTTCTGGGCTGCTTGAAAGTTTCCATAATAAACAGGAAAGCAAGAAAGCTTTTCAAGTTTTCTCTCTTTAAAAAGATGAAGTCATCACAGACTTCCTTTCATGAGACTTGAATTTACTGTCTTTCTTTGGAGTACACCGATGATTTACTTGTCATCCAACAGGCAGGAGGAGTGTAGGAAGAGTCCCTCAGAAGCATTCAGGTCGTGAAGAAAGCAGGGAGGGGGGTGTTCATAGTTCGACCGAAGGACAAGATAACTGGGAAGGGACAGTTTATTTTCATTGAGGTAAAATTTATATATTGTAAAATTCAAGGTTTTTAGTTTTTGATGGTACTTGTTTATTTTCCATTTAAAACATGTAACTTAAAAATTTGCACCACAAAATCTGTTAAGGTTATAAAATCTTGCCATAAATCCATCCCCCACTAGTTAGTTGATCCATCAAATGAAAATCATACCTAATCTGTGACTTCAGTGAAGGGTCACTAATTATAAAGGTGAAAGAAGGGTGAGTTTCATTTAAACTTTAATTGCCTTGCTAGTAATGCCCACATTTGTTTAAACAGTATTATTCCAATTTTAGTCTACAAATGGTGCTGATAATATTTTTGATGAATAAATTATCTTTGACATGTAAATTATCATGGGAATGACAAAGGTTTTTCTTTCCAGTACTGTTAACTGAAAGGTAAGGTAAAATACAAACATAAGCAATAAAAATGTGCTTTACATGTCAGATTTATGGGCTTATTTTTCATCATATCTTAAATGACTGGGACAAAGTGAGAAGACCAGCCCTGTCGTCCACACCAGGAGATAAAAATGGGGAGTCCCAGGAGGTGACACAATAGTAGCCTGTGACTTTTTTACTGGGTGGTCTCCCTGGCTATTTGCAGAGCCTTCTATAGCTCCAGTTTTATTATTATTTTTAAATAGGCTAAATCTACTAACAAAAGTAACAAGAACTTTGTCAGCTGAAATGCCACTCAAGATTTCTTTTAAAGTGATTTCTTCATTCAGACCTACCCAGGATGAATAACAAACCATAAAAACTGTTTTATTGGTGGTTCTATAGAGGGAGAGAGCTGGTTCACGCTACAGAGGTACCGCAAGCCAAGGCCCTGGTGACTGCAGGGGCCAAAATGTGCTTACAACACAATGGTGTAATTTTTTTTTCCTTCACAGCTTACATTCAGGTTTTACATTTTCCCCTACATTCCAAATAAGCACTTAAAAAAATAAAACTTTTCATTATTCTGTCTCTCTTGTGATATTGGTGTGAAAAAAAATAGATCTATGGGAATTTTAACCCAATACATATGTTACTTTTCAAACAAGACAAAATTCTTTTCAGGTGAAAACTTTTAATAGCTATTAGAACAACTCACATTTCATGAGAAATTGTACTAGGGTATGAGTTAGAAGGCTACTGATTCGAAACAAAAGGCAAAAACATGGCCAATATATAAGATAAGAGTAGTATTTTCTTCAAAGAATAAGAAAGTTTTCATTTTTTCTCTTTTCTACTCTGTCACATCTATTTTCAGTCCTTTAAAATTCCTAAAGGATTTCCTTCAAAAGTCCTAAAAATGCACTTTTTAAAAAAGTTATTGTTTCCTGGTCTTAACACAGAGAAGTTCCAGGAAAAGGAATGATGTTACTTCAAGACTTTGATGATCTAAGGGGGCAGGAATCTCCCAGCACACTTCATTAATGTTTGCCTTGTCCCACCAAGGGCCATCCGACATTACCTACAACTCCTAAAGAAGCCTAATCTATTTCTACTCAGGAAATTCAGAGCACATTTCCTCTCCTGATGCTTCAGACAGCTTTACTTATGAACAAGTTCTTATCATGGGTGGTGGAAATCTAGGATCTTTGTTCAAGAACCACAGCTAGAATTTCTTAGAATCATAGACGAATTTCCTCATCTGGCCAGTGGGATAACTCCTCAAACAGCAGTTTTGTCTCTGTAGGACAGAAGTGTAAATTATTAAATCCTCATGGACTACTGCTCCATGAAGAAGCTCAGGAAAAAGGGAAGATTCACAAGTCATTCATTTAAGTTTCAATTTTCTTACAAGTAATTATTCATACATGGGATCTGTGGTGCCTGCAGCGTCATTCCAAATCTCCTCCAACAAACTAAATTTCTCCCCTCTGAAAACTGATGTCAAATTCACTTCTTCCATGAAACATTTCAAATCTAGATTGGAAGAATCTAATGTTTTTCAGTCCTTAAGTCTTTTCTATGCAAACATATTTGCATATCTTTGCATATTTGCATATCTCTTGTATTCTGAATTTCTCTCCCTTGTTAGAACTATGAGCCTTCTAAGAACAAGCCTCTCCCTCTTGCTCTCTATTTTTCTAAAGTGATCTTTCTAATGCTTGAAGTATTGTTTATACCACAGTAATAGGTACTGACTGGTAACACCAATCAATTTTATAAAGATCAAGTTATCTTTCATTTAAAACAGTTAGGTATTCCCACTAAAATTTTTCAGAGATTTTCCCCTTCTACAACTGTATTTCTCTGACTTTTCCCTAGGCTTCACCCAGTCTGTTCCATTGAGTATCAGAAGTGGGGTCTTGTTTTAGCTTTCTTAAGAGGACACATCTATTGTCCTTTTTCCAAATTCCAAGAGTCAGGCACAGCCAAGATCTCCCTGTTGGTTGAGTCTCCCTCTGTACCCACACTGGCAGGCTGCCTTCACCAGCTGTCCTTCTAGGCCTGGGCTCCTTGCCTTTTGTATGCTAGATGGGAGGAGGGAGATGAGACACTGGTGGCCTCTTTGACCTTGATGCTTTTATATTTGAAGATGACCACCCATCTTTTGTAAGCTTGTTTTTTTTTTTTTTTTTTGATGTTTTCACTCCATTGCTCAAATTTTTCACCACCAGCTAACTCCTTCTAGCACTTACGAGGCATATATTCTGCAGGCCCTAGTGCCAATCTAGCAGCATTTTCCACATCTTTTTTCTGGATCTCTAGTTGTATTGGACACTGCTGGGGCCCTCTCTTTCCAGAAATCCTTTCCTTCCATGGAAAAAACTGGTTATCTTTCTCCCAATTCCCACATGCATCCTGCTCCTTCTTTTCGTTTCCCTTTTAGTTGGGAGTACTACTCAAACTCTTTTCTACTCTTTTCTCTATTTACTGTCTCTTAATCAGTTTCATAAATTAATAAAAACATTTGTGTGCATGGGGCAGGCTCTGTGCATACAAATTACTCTCAAAAAGCATTTACTACAATGGCTATGACATATTTATATGAAAATAATTTTGATACTACATAAACAGCCCTATATACAAGTCTTACCAAGCATGAGAATGAACAGAGAGGAAAGCAATTTGTGCGAGGATGGTTTGGACAGAAAACATCTCATTGAGGAGGTAATGGGTATGCTGGGGACTGTATGAGGGGGGAGTGTGCAGTGTGGAGTCAGCTGTAGAAGAGAAGGCAAGGGGCTGTGACCTCCAAGGTGTTCAGAAGGCAATGGGCTGGCTGCTGACCCAGGAAAGGCTGTCTGGGCGATGCAGAAGGGCCTGCAGGAGGACTGTAGATACCATCCTGAAGTGATGAGGAACCCCAAAAGCGCCTAAGAGGATCAGGGGGCAGCAGTGTGAAAAATGGTGGCTGTGAGGCACCCTGGAGGCTCTGAACAGGGCTGTAAGACACATGAGTGCATCTGTGGGGCTGAACAGCTCTCACTCTGCCCGCTCAGTGCGTGGTAGGAAGCCCACCCCAGGGCTACGTGTCTGTGGCCTGGTGGTCACATGTGAAAGGGTACAGGCAGAGAGTCAGGAGTTGGGAATAGGACAGAGACAAAGTATCAGTAAGAAATGGTTGGAAACTAGAATAATAATAATCATCATCATAAATACTGCTGCATACTTTCTATACTGTGTAACATAAAATATACAGGAAACTCTGTGTCAAGAGTCCACTGCTCCATCATAACCAAGTGGGCTTCACCTCAGGATGGAAGGATGGTTCAATGTGCAAAGCAATAAATGCAACACACTGCATTAACTGATTAAAAATCACATGATCCTCTATCTTAATAGATGCAGACAAATCTTTGAGAAAATCCTGTTTGTTCCTGATAAAACCCCTGAACATAATAGGCACAAAAGGACTTTATCTCAATCTGATAAAAGCCATTTATGGCAAACCAACAGTTAACATCATGTTAAGTGGGGTAAGCTGAAAGCTTTGTCTCTGAAATCAGGAAATAGACAAAGATGTCCACTATTACCTCTCCTGTTTAATGTAGTACTTGAAACATTAAACAGAACAATGAAGCATAGAAATAAAAGGGGCATATACAGGAAAGGAAGAAGGAAATTCTCATTTGTAGATGACACAATCCTCTGTGTAGAAGATGGTGATAAAAGTAGCATAGTACTGGCACAAAACAGGAAGCAGATCGGGGAACAGAATACAGACACAGAGACAACTACCGATACATTCAGATATGTGATTTTTTTGAGTAATAATTGTTTTATTAGTACGCTTACAATTTATGCAATGTACAGGCACCTTAGGGAGGGGTTATTCCCCATAACAGTGTTTAAAATGGGCTGTGGATGCACTTAGTGTGAAGTGATTGTTGACAAAGGGGGTAAAGCCATATGCTAGAAGTTGGAGAGCCTCTTTAACAAATGGTGGTAGGAAAACTGGCTGTCCACATTGGAAGACTGAATCAAGACTTAAATCTCACTGTGTATTAAATTAAATCAACATAGATCAAAGATCTAAATATTAAAACAGAAATAATCCGCTGGAAAGTAAAATACGTAAAACAATAACTTTGTGAGCAGAACCCCACTTGTACAAGAAATAACATCAGTAATCGACAAATGGGATATCAAGTTAAAAAGCTTCTGCGCAACAAAGGGAACTCACGGAGTAAAGAGACAACCTAAAGAATGGGAAAGAACGTTGCAGCTACTCTTTAGAGGATGAATATTTAGAATATATAAGGAACTCAAAAAATTAGACCCTTCCAAAGAACAGCCACAATGAAAAAGTGGGCAAGTGAAATGAATAGACACCTCTTAGACGTATAACTGGCCAATATACACATGGAAAAAATGTTCAGCATCTCTGGCCATTAGAGAAATGCAAATTAGAACAACACTGAGATTCCACTTTGCTGCAGAAGGAAGGGGCTTCATCAAGAAATCAAATAATAAATGCCAGAGAGGCTGTGTGGAAAGAAATCAAATAATAAATGCTGGAGAGGCTGTGTGGAACAGTGAGCCCTTCCACATTGCTGGAGGAGAGAAGCTAGTACAGCCATGGTGGAAATCAGAATGCAGATTCCTCACAAGCCCACTAACAGCAATTCCACTTGACCCAGCTATTCCTCTGCGGATTATCTTTCCCAAAGAGTTAAAGACATCCTATCACAGTGACACCTGCATACCTACGTTCATACCAGCACAGTTCATGGTAGCTCAATCTTGGAAGCAGCCTATATGTCACCAGCAGATGAATAAATGGAAGTATGGTATTTACACCCAGTGAAGGGCTGCTCTCTGTAGGAAGGTACCAACCAGCAACTCCTGAGCAATCGGACCTTACAGACTGCAAGAATGTGCTAACCCTGAGAAGTCCACTGTGCCACAGCAGTGGGCACGCAGTACCCTAAGAACGCTGAGCCTGGATGGACCAAAGATAGGCCCAGGTGCAGAGAACCAGAGCTGGGTACAGACTGTGGGACCTGGTGAGGGGTGAGGGCTCTGGGTCTGAGAAAAGGTTTAAGGAGCAGAGGTCTGCTTTGGGCATTCCTGAGACAGTGGTGTGGAGTAGACCGGACTCCCAATTTCCCACCTCAACCCACCTCCTTCTCAGCTATGCTGTCAGCCATTCTCACTGTGAAGTGTGGCCCTCACAGCCCTTCTTGGGGCCCCTTTCCCATAGCAATTATCTTTAACTTCATTCAGTTTCTTCATGAAATGATGTCTGCCTGGGTCCTTGTTTTTATACACCACTCCAGACCTCTGCAAGTTGTGGTATCCTGCACGCCAGGATGCCATGCCTCAGGATTGCCACCTTGCCTACTTACAGGGTCAAGGTGACAACTCCTTCAGCTAGCTCTGACTCAACTAGCTGCCCTCAAAGCCACTTGACTTCTTTTCCATTGTGTTCAAGGAATTTCTTGAGAGCTAGTATGTTCCCATGTGACAGGAATTGTGTCAGGGCCTTTAAATACTCAACTTTCTTTCAGAAGATCCCTAGAAGAATCACTCTATAAGAAGCAGCCAAGCCTGCTAGGGATTGACCAAGGCCACCCACCTGACACCTGGGGAGAGGAAATGCTACCAGCTGGCTTGACCCAAGGCAGTGAATGGTGCTGGAGCACCTGCCCTCAGGCCTCTCGACCTCCACCTTTCCCTGCACCAAACCTTGCCCCACCCAGCCCTTCAAGCTTTCCCTTAGTTTTATCTGGAATGGTGTTCTCCTGCCTATGCTGACACATGTGTCCTGCAAAAGACCCCAGTCTCTACAGTGCTCTGGACTTGCTTTAAGGATACCTTATGGACAAACAATACATATTGCTTAAGATACATTATACATATGCTGGGGAGGCTGAGAGGAGGGTCACTACAAGTCTGAGCTGTACGATACTCTACCAAATAAATACATAAAATTAAAAAAAAAAATAAGTGGCCAGCCAAATAGCTCAGTGGATTAAAGTGCCTGCTTAGGCAGATGCAGGGGCTGGGCCTTGTTGGCGTGCTGAGATGGTGATCCAGATGGGGTGTGGTGGCGCGCCTATAATCCCAGCACTTGGGAGGCTGTAAATAAGAGGATCACTAAGAGTCCGATCTATGCAATGAGACCCTGTAGACCCTGTCCTAAAACACTCCCCAAAATAAATAAATAAAAATAAATTAAAAAGTATGTATAATGTATGTTATATAAACAAAAAATATATGGGTACACTTTTGACATACATAATGTTCACACTCATCAAAGAGAATTTGTACCTGTTCATAATACATCTTAATTATTTTTTCCCATTTCCCTTCCCTTGAATCCTTTTTCCCTTCTCCTGTGGTATCAAAACTTTATTTCTATTGTTTTTCCTCTATTCTCTTTAAAAACCTCTATTCCCTTCTTACCCTCCTCTTACCTCCTCCCTTGTTCCCCTTCCCATTGGATATTTTCTTTCTGCTTTCTAATATCTCTCCTCCATGTAGGTCCTTATCTACCCTTTGAGTTTCTTACACAAGAGAAACTATGCAATATTTGAAAATGTGTGTCCAATTTATTTCCCTTAGGAATACGAACTCTACTAATCTTGTTCTGAAATTATGCTGTTTTTTTCTCTCATTCAAACATAATATGATCTCAAGGTATATCCACTTACCTCAAAGTGTCTTATCTACCCTTCTTTATGGCAGAGTAGTACTCATGGTACACAAAAACCACTTTTTCTGTTTTTAATCCATTCAACTGTTGATGGGCGTTTGGGTTATTTCCAAGATTTAGCTCTTACAAACTGTGCTGCTGTAAATGTGGGTGTGCATAGATCACTCTGGTATGATGGTTTTATTTTTTTTGGAAGATGCTCCACAAGACAAGGGTTGGGTCAGATGGAACCTGAGTTTTAGTTGCTTGGGAAGACTCCCCACTGATTTCCACAATGGGAGCACAGTCCACAGCTCTCCCTCGGTGGAGAGGACTCTTTTTCCCCCACAGCACTGCCAGCATTTGCTGTTGGTTGATTTCTTGATGGTGGCCATTCTTTCTAGAGATGGAATCTTAACATTGTTTTAATTTGCATCTCGAATGAACAGTGATACTAAACAGTTTTTTCACATATTTGCTTCTTGTACTTTTTCATCTGAGGTGTGTCTATTCATTTCAGATGCCCATTTTTGGATTGAGTTTCTCAATGAGGTGATTATATATTTGAATTCCTTATATCTTCTAGATATTGGCCCTCTGTTTCAGGAACAGCTGGTAAAAGCTTTTTGCCCATTCTGTGAGTCATCTCTTCACGCCAGTGGTCATCTCTTTTGCTATGCAAAAGCTCTCATATTATCCTGGTTACTGACTCATTGTATTATTTCCTGCACTATCAGAATTTTGTTTATAATGTCTTTGCCTAAACCTATGTCTTTGAGAGTTTGACCTGTTCTATCTTCCAAAAGACTGTTTCCATTTTAACATTTAGGACTTTGACCCTTTTTGGCTTGATTAGTGCATGGTGAGAGATGTGGTTCTAGATTTCATCTCCGGCATGTGGAAAGCCCATTTTCCCAGCACCATTTATTAATGAGGTTGTCTGTCTTCCAGTGAAGGTGTTTGGATCCTTTGTCAAAGATAAACAGTTGAGTGTATTTGGAGTTGTTTCTGCACAAAGATCCTGTATTTAGTTTTTAATATATGCAAACAAGAAAAGGAATTAATTTCTTTATGTCACAGATTCAGCGGTGATAATGACAACAATGGTGTCTCTACCAGAGTGGTACCAAAACAGCTACAGGTTGAACAATAACCTATAACAGGATACTCAGATGTTGGAACCCCTAGGACCTCTGATTGTGACCTTATATGGAGATAAAGTCCTTTCAGATATACTCAGATGGAATCAGATGCAGTAGAGTGGATCTTTCATCCAGGATGACAGATTTTTTTCACAAGAAGATGAGAAGATGCATGTCAATGTTGGCCAAGTCATGACAGAGACAGATTGGAGGGATACTCCATTCAAGGCCAGGAACTCTTAAGATTTTCTAAGAAACAAAGAAGCAAAAAGAGGCAAGAAATGACTCTATCAAGGGCCGGCCAGATAGCTTGATGGACTAAAGTGCCTGCTTAGGCAAAATGCATTGGGTGGGGTTCAATCCTCAGTGTGCTGTGCAGACTGTCCCCTCCAGGCACACTGAGATGGTGATTGAGACTGGGATTGTGGGGCACGTGCCTGTAATCCAGCACTTAGGAGGCTGAAAACAGGAGGGTCACTATGACTCTGATCTACATAGTGAGACCCTGTCCTAAATTCATAAAAAAAAAAAAAAAGAAAAAGAAAAGAAAAAAAGCTTTCTTAGAGCCTTCAGAGGGAGCTCAGGTTGGCCTACACCTGGGCTTCAGAGTCCTGGCCTTTGGAACTGTGAGACAATAGATTATTTTTGTGTCAGGCCAACGTGTTTGTAGCTCACAGTTACAGCAGCGCTAGAAAACTAATACACAGGGGAAGAAACTGCTCTTATTTCGTATGTTTTCTTTTCTTTCTTTTTTTTTTTTTTTTTTTTGCAGAACCAGGGATTGAACTCAGACCCTTGCGCTTGCCAGG
>NDGN011370644.1:0-17984 GCA_002564285.1 Tympanoctomys barrerae
TATATACAAAATAGGCTAGATATACAGCTACTTTCTCTTAATTCAGTGAGAAGAAAGATTTGTGCTAATGGTGTTTGTGGACAGGATATCATGTCTGCATCTTGTACTCTGAATAACCACTATGATGACGACAACATGCCATGTATTAATTATTGAAACTTCCCTACTAATCGGTTTTGAAACTGTCTCATTGCTATTTGTTTCTCAATAAAATTAAGAATACATACATACATACATACATACATACATACATTGGTTACTCTTGCTAATCCAAGCCCACATATAGCCTTGTGAAATCCTGTCAGGGGTCTGTGGAGGATGGCATCTGCATAGCATGGACAGTTCAGGAAACTGGAAACCAGCCAGTGTTCATAAATTGCAAATCCACGTACAATTCAAAAAGGATGGAAACTATATGGCATTTTGGGAGTGATTTTCAAAGCACAGGGTTTGGAGTTATTTTGGTAGATTAAATATTTTCCTTGAAACATTTACTTCAGAAGAGTAAGACTTGATTATGAAATATCAATGGTTTTAGATGTAGAAATATCTGAGCATAAATCATACACTTCAGGTTCATGAGAAAATAATCAGAAGAACAACTGATGTGGTATTCTTTAAAGCCTGATATTGGGGCAAAGAGAGACATTACAATAGTTTATTGTTCATAGAATAATATATTCTTGTAGCATTGTTTTGGAATGCAGGCTTCGCCCAGAGCTGATTGCTGTTTGGCAAGACACCAAAAGAATGCCTCTGATGAAGGAAATTCATACAAATGTAAACTGTTTTTTTACCTTCTAGTAGTAAATGTCTCCTTTACTTCAAATCAAATAGGTAGTTTTGCAATTGTATGGCAGACAAACATCCAAGGTAGAAGCTCTGTGTCAGAAATGGTTGTGATTGTCCAGAGCAATGAAACTTAATCTTTTGAAACACAGACACCTTTAACCAACTTGGTAGAAAAAATGAAGCGCTATGTGATGAATGTGGAACCTCTCCCAATAACTAAATGTCCCACCACCATGGAATTCATGATAGTTACAGGCAGCCTCAGTGGTGTTTCTTTTCAGGAACAACTTTTTTCTTTAATTTTTTTTAACTCAGAAAAAAAAAAACTGGGTTCTAGAAATTGCAGTGATTTAATCATTAACAAATTTGTGTATTTTTATTTTTTTCTTTTAAATATGATTAAATTATCACACTCCTGGCACACTTCATTTGCATGGAATTCTGCACCATACATACTAATTGTAAAGTTATTAATCCCCATCCTGGGGGAAAAACTACTAATAATTTTTACTGAAATCTAACCAAATTTTAAGTCTATTGTGACAAGATTATAAATGATACATAAAATACTATTTTAACATTTGGCCACCAACGTAAGAAAATGGTTTAGAACTGGCCAAATAGCTCAATGGATTTAAAGCACCTGTAAGCAGGCACAGAGGCTGGGGGTTCCATACCCGGGGCCTGTCGTGCTGGCCCTGTCCCCGGGGTGCACTGAGATAGCAATTAAGACTGGGTATGGTGGTGCATGCCTGTAGTCCCAGCTCTTGGGAGGCTGTAAACAGGCGGATCACTACTAAGTCTAATCTAGTAGTGAGACCTAAACACCTTGTAGACCCTTCCTTAAAATACAAAAAAAAAAAAAAAAAAAAAGAAAGAAAGAAAGAAAAAAAAAAAAGAAAGAAGGAAGGAAAATGGTTTGTGTATACAAATTGTAATTTTTTTTGGGGGGGGGGTGGTTCCAGAGATCAAACTCAACCTTGTGCTTACTAGGCAAGCGTTTATTCCACTGAGCTATCTCCCCAGTTCTGAAATTTTTTTGGTAATTTTAAAAATGTAATATATTTGACCCTCCTATGGGCCTCAGAATTAAAGTGTAATGAACAGGAAAGAAATGGAAAAGAATGCAACTGACCACTAAGGCAGAACGTCTTGACAGTAGAATATATAATTCATCATCAAGTGCAGAATTTCATAGGGACAACAATGTAACAGACTGTTTCAGTTATACAGGTGAAGTGGGTTTTACAATTGCCAGTTGCAATAAATGCACCAAATAAACCTCCTAAGTTGGAACTACACGGCACTGCCTTAAGTTCTCTAAGCTACAACTGTGCATAATTTCAAAATGGTTTTAGAAATTTATTTTTAAAAAATATAGCATGAGGAAGGTGATAAAAGTAGCATGACAGCTCAGTGGAACAAGTTTTCCAGATTTTGTTAGAGATGAAGGGGGTGATGCTCAGAACCCTTCACCAGAATCCCCCAGCTTGATCATAAAATATGATCATTAAATATGATCATTAAATATGAGCTCTGTGCATATAGTCAGTCAATGACACTAGCTTGATGGACCTTTGTTTCTGCACAAAATCCCATTGAGTTATCTCGTCCCCTTGGCTGATGAAGAACTGTTAGGTGAGGAGTGATCCAGGGAGTGATCCGGGTTAAAGTTCTTCAAGCGACTGACCAATCAATCAGGTCGAGGGCCTGCAGCAGCCTTGAGGCCCTCACACTTGCCAAATATTACAAGCACTGAGCTTGCCATTGTGCTGGATAAGAATCACTGAGAACTCCACCTCTTCTCCTGCCTGTAGCTCAATGCCATCCTCAACTTCTCTTACATGGAAAAAGAGCCACTTGCTACCTTCTACTTCATAGTTAATGAAATTGATCTTTTACACACTCCACTATAGTCCTATGTAGGGGTGTGAAGTTGTGCGCCACAGTCTGTGCATTTTGGCTCAGGACACACAATGGGAACTTAACACTCTCCCCCATCTACAAGCATCCCTACTGTTGGCCAGCAGAGCTATGACAAAGGAATACACCTCATCTTTCATATGCCCCTCTTCCACAATCTGAATCATTCCTGGATACTCAGTCTGAGTTGGGTCAACACTCCTCATAGGGTTAGAGTAAATGACTTTACCAGAATAGATGGTGGGATCTGCCCCCTAAGTAATACCATGCACTGAATTTTGTTACTTTATCAGCACTGACTTTGTTGCCTTTGCCTTTGGACAAGCTGTATTCAACCAGGTCCCCCACTTCCAGGCCATTAACATCACCAGAGAATTCACTGTAATGGAAAAAGATTTTCTTTTCACCATTGGCTGTCTCAATAAATACCATCCTATCTTTCAGAGTTTTCACATAACCTAAGAGCTTCTTAGAGTTGAAATTATGACCCAAAGTCACACACAAATTGCAATCTGCTGCCCAGGCTTGTTTGTCAATAGTACTAAGTTTAACCTTATCTCCTATCTGAGAAGAAGTACATTGCTCCACATCCTTGGCCTGAAAAATCAAGTCACCTTCACTCCCCAGTCGTCACCAATGATGATGCCATCCTAAGCTTCCTCCTTTGGTTTTACTGGGGCTAGTGTTTTAGGATTGGAAAAAGTTGCTTCTTTTTCTACAGTGCTCAGAAAACAATGTTCTCAATGAGAATGGAATGAAACCATGTCTTTGGGAAGTTTTTAAGTTCTAATTGCATGATTTCCTTGGGCAGAAAGCATAAGAGGAACCACAGTGAACTCTGCTTCGTCTGCAATATGGAGCCGACTCCCATCCAGAATTTACTAAAGTGGAAGAAAATCCAAGTCAGATCCACTGACTTGCTGAAACCAAACCCATTTCTCATGGCAGTGATTACACGCATTTCTCTAGCTTCACTGGTGGCCTGAAATGCATTTGATAGAACTCCTATATTGGTTGCTCATTCTGATTTGTCAGATTGCTCTGTTGAAATATTAAAGCTCACATGCTCATCTTTGAGCAGGATCACCTTATATTTTGTATCTTTATCTCCAAAAGAACATTCTTTAAGAATCACAAAATCAGCTTTGATTCATCCCCGCAGTGGGTCATTCTGGTTTTTACTGGGTAATTTAGGGATAACTTTAGCTTTAGTTGCTTCAAACATTCAATGCTAATATCTTTAAAAATGACTATTCCTTGAGGCAATAATCTAACATCCATTGCAACTTCTTTACCATTTTGGTCCTTGATTGTGAATTCCACATCACCTCCGGGCTGCAAGCCTTCCAGGTCATCTTTAAACTCACCATAGTGGAAGAATATCTCTTACCAAATCATCTCTTCCAATAAGGCCAAATGCCTCCATTATGTCACAAACTATCCCTTGACAGTGGACTTGTTTCTTTTTCAACAACGTTATGTTAAGAGCCCTTGCAGCACCAGTATGTTTATTGTCATCAATGACATAGTCTATTTCATCAGCAGTTTCTAGCTTAACATTTGCTTCAACATCTTCAGGGGTGTAAGTCAGGTCAAACACCTCCCCATTATGTTAGTAGCATGCACTCCCTGTTGGACTCTGATGGAGCAGCTGGAGATTTGCTCTCTACGTTTCGAAGAACAGTTCATACAACTTGCCCATTTATTCATTCTTCAGGGTGGATTTCTGGTCTTATCTTCACTAGCTTAATAACAATTTGTTTGCCAGTCCACCAGTAAGATGATACTTCAAATTCAGCATCACCTTCTACTTTTAAGTTCTGCAGGTTGCCATTATGAGCAGTGGAAGAAAAGTTTAGCTTGGAAATTAAGAGGTGAACAGTTTTTCAGTAACCCCAGTTTCATGAAGCACTGCTGAAGTACCACTGGGGGACCCATTATGTCTCTTGTGGAGAAGGTGTGGATTGAAGTTCATCTCACAGTGATACACAAATATTGCACTTTCAGTAGTATTAGCGGGTTCTTCTTTTTCAGCACAAAGTTCAAAGGGTGAAAGTTGTTAGTATTTAAAAAGGTGAGAAGAATGGTCTACCAACCTAATAAAGAATACAACTGCTGCTGCACTGGGTAACTTCAATACAGCACTGAAGAAAAGAAAACCTACTAACAGTGTTGGGAAATGCTCTATCAAAGCCTTTGAGTAGGGGCTGTGATACCACACAAAACTCACTGAGATCTATCCCCACGTAGCTGGCCCTGCTGCTCACAGCAGTGCTGGAGAAGGGGCAGCAAGCTGTTGGATGTGAAGGGTAACACCTGAAATTACTGCTTCAAGTTCTATCAGGCAAGGAACAAACCTTGTGTGAACCGACCAGACCAAAGAGTACACTTAAGTTGAAGATGAAACTCTTGATCTGAAACAAGAAGTGTGTGCCTACTCAACGTCTTTGTTAAAAAAATAATTAATTAATTATTTTTAAAAATTTATTTGGTACAGGTCTGGCTATGTAGCTAGGACTCTAGTGATCTTCCGGTTTCAGCCTCCCCAGCACTGGGATTACAGGCATGTACCACCACGGCTGGTTTCGGGGGCCCACACAGCGCAAAGGGTGAGGGTGTGGGGAGCATGGCGCAGGGTCATGGAGTCTGGTCCTTGCACTTGCCAGGCAGATGCTTAGAAGCACTAGGTTTCAGCGCAAGGTCAATTGGGGCTGTTGTATCTGAACTTGTGTGTAAGGGATAGCATATAGCAGAGATGCTCACTTCAATGTGGACAGGAGAGGGAGGAAGTGAGGGAAAAAGAGAGGGCGGGAGAGATGGGGCAGAGAGAGAAAGAGAGAGAGAGAGAGAGAGAGAGAGAGAGAGAGAGAGAGAGAATATATCTATCAACTGTATACCCCTAGTGACTTATTCCCTTCAGCTATGCCCCACCTCCTCAAGGTTCCACCCCACTCCCAAAGCCTGTTAAATTATAAATCCATCATAGATTAACACAGTGATAAATTTAAAGTCTTTGTGATCCAGTCACTTTCCAAAAGCTCTACCTCTGAACATTGCTGCATTGGGGACTGATGTACTGAGACTTTGAGGGAACGTGTCAGATCTAAGACGTAGGCGTGGGTGAGGACAAAATGGTCTTTTGTCAGACAGCAATTGTGCTGTTGCTTTTGTGTTGATTTCTAAGCCTCCAGAAGTATGAGAAATAAATATCTGTTGTTTATATAGCTGCTATGATTCGGATCTGGATTGTTCCCCAAAGGTCCATGTGCTGAAGACTTGATTCCTAACTCTTTGTGCTATTAGGAAATGATGAACCCCTTAGGTGGTGGGGCCTACGGTAAGGAAGGTAGGTCATTGGGAGAGACTTTGAAGGGTATACTGGGCCTGCAGCCCCTTGGTAGCCTTTTCTTTCATTTTCTGGCTGCTCTGAGGTGAACAGCACCCTCTGCCATGTGCTCTCCACCATGATGTCCCTTTCGGCCACTCACCAAAGGGTAATAGGACTAAGTGATTATGGGGTGAATCTTCCACAGCTTAGAGCCCAAACAAATCTTTTCTAAGTTGATCTTCTTGGGAATTTCATTATAGTAAAGTAAAGATGATTAACACAGCAAGCCACCTAATTTATGGTATTTTGTTATAGTACCTCAAAAGAATAAGAGGGAAAGATAAGAATTGATTCTACTTACCTATCCAGAATTCTACTAGTTAAATCCTAATTCTTCCCCCCCCCCACACACGTCCACCCCTTTTATAGCCAAGGAATGTGATGCCAGGATTTCAATCCTCTCAGAACACGCAGAGACACTAGTGCTTTCCCTTCTCACGTGGGCTAGGGGATGAGCAGCAGCAGCACATAGTTGTCTGGTTATTAAAGAATAACCTTTCTCCCATTGCTTTCTAAGAAGTGCTTGGTGTTTCCTTTTTTAATAAGCTTCATATACGTTTTGGTTATGGAGGATTATAGAATGATTTTATTGATACCTTAACACATTTTCTTAGCTGGAAGCTAGCTTAGGAGCCAATCCAAGAAGTTTGTAAACACACAGGGAGTGTTCTTCCCTACAAATTCCAGCCAACTGGCTTCCTAATGTTGTATGCATTTTCATAATTTTCCTAGTCAACTTCTCCCTTGATTGAGTTAAACCCTATTACATTGCAGGATGAATAAACTGAAAAAAGAACACAGTAGAAAATAATTACTTGCATGATTTTGGGAATCTTTTTGAGGTCATGTTCTAGGCACATGACAGCTGTACTGCACCTTTGTTAGGAATCAAGCAGCCTGGAGGGCTGGGAGTACACTTGGAGGTGACAGCTTCTGATTCTCAAAACAGAAGTATTTGAAGGAGATGGATGCTTACCTTCCCTTCTCAGCCCTGGAGTGCATAAGAATTGTTTAAGAGCAGAAAATATCTTTTGAGGGAAAGGTAGCTTCTAAGAGAGACAGAGGGAGGGCTGTCCAGATAGCTCAATGGGTTAAATTGCCTGCTTAGGCAAATACATGGACTGGGGTTCAATCCCCATGGTGCTGTGTTGGTTCTGCCCCTAGGGTGCACTGAGACATCGATTGCCACTGGTGTGGTAATCCCAGCACTTGGGAGGCTGAAAACAGAAGTATCACTATGAATCAGAACTGTGTATTTAGACCCTGTAGACCCTGTACTAAATATAAAGAGAAAGAGAGACAGAGGGTTTCCAAGTGGGTTACCATATGGTAAATTTTAAAGTAAGCTACTTGGTTTAGAATTGCATTAGATTTACTGAAAAGCCACAGAAAACACAAGATTCCTATATTCTCTCCTTAGTTATCCCAGTTGTTTACATCATCCCTTTGCTTGGTACTTTTAGAATTAATGGACCAATATTGGTAGTAATTATTAAATAATGTCCACAGTATGTTCCATTTAGTTAGTTTCCCCCAACATCTTTTTTTCCTCTCCTACAATCATATCCAAGATGTACATTACATTCAGAAATGTGGTCATCCTGTCTCCCTAAGTTCTACTCAGCCAAGACCATTTTTTCAGATTTTCCTGAGTTTGATGACTTTGGTATTTTGGGAGAGAACTGATGAGATTTTTTAATTCTCAATTTGAATGGATTCAGAGACCCCTGGAGAGATGATTGGATCATAGGGGTACTGTGCTTATCTGTGGATTAACCCACTGATACACACAATGTACAGCTGTGTGTGTCCTTGGGCGGTAGGCCGAGTTGGAGGTGGTCAACCGAAGGGTCGTTGTGGTGATATCTCTCTGGTGCTACTTCCAACCCACTCTGCTTCCTGGGTTCCATGAAATGGGAATATTTGCTCTGCTGCTCCCTTCCTCCATGACATTCTGTCTTGCAGAGAATCAGTCATGGACTGCTGCCTTGGAAACCATGAGTCAAATTAACCCTCCTCCTTTAATATTTGATGTCAGCAATTGTGTCTCGGCAATAGGAAAGCCAATATCCTGATCCATGCATATAGGTACTTCTAATCTAAGTATGAATTTATATTGATGTTTCTAACTCTAGAGACCTAACTATATGATTAAGTTTTAATAGGAACTTAATTTTTCCTTTATGATAGTGGATGTCTGGTGTCCTGTGACTAAAAACAAATTTTGTATGTACAAAAAAAAATCTGTTTATAAGAAGATTCAAATGTATTAAATTTATAGACAGCTCCCTCTGTGACCCCTTAGACTGCCATCCTACCTTGCCAGGTGTCTCCACTCTTGGCACAAGGCAGTCAGAATTCCCGCTAATTAGTTTTCCCATTCCTAACCTCATTGCTAAGCAAAGCCTGAGAAAAGTGCTCCCAGCTGGGAAGTCCGAACATCTTTAGGTCCCAGAAGATTATGCCAGGAATCAGAAAAGTGTTTCTTCCACCTCAGGTACTTTTACCCCTATTTCTGAATAATCAGGTTTAGGGTCCACTGAGATGCAGAGCAAGTAAACAAGGGAGAAGTTATGTGCTTTTCCTCTCTCCCCCTCCTTGCCATTCTCTTGTGTTCTTCTCTTCATTCTGTCTTCCTGTATCCTTTCTCTCATTCATTGAATGCCTGAGTCCCTTTTTCTGTACCTGGAAAAGCACTGAACAAAAGAGGAACAGCCTTTGACATCTCAAAACCACCCTGCTGTTTGGAAAAAGACATGAAAAAACTTAGCTACTCAATTACACAATAACAGGAATATTGGTTGCTAACAGAGATGGGATTTTGCTTACTGTGTGCGAGTGAGATGAGCTTCCCTGTTCAGTGGAGATCTGAAGAATTCCTGTGGTCACTTGAGATGAAGATAGCTGGCATGTCCTGAACATGACTTTGTGTCAGGTTCTGTGCCAAACACATTGCTTGTGTTGTCCTATCTAAAGCTTTTACCAATGCGTAAAGATACTCATATGGCTATTCCTATCTTCCTTTTACATGTGATGATCCTGAGGTTAGAAAAGGCTGAGATACTTGCTGAAAGATGCAGAGCTATTAAATAAATGTGTGAGGACTTGCACCAACATCCTTCTGAATACAAAGACTGCCAATCCCACTTGGTTCACTGCCTGCCTTTCTGTAGGGCTAGTCTCGTGGGGAAAGAAAAGCAAGCAAAGGGCCGGGGAGATAGCTCAGCAGACTAAGTGCTTGCTTAGGCAAGTGCAGGGATTGGCATCTATCCCCGGCACCATATGCCTTGCTGGCCATGTCCCTAGGCATGCTCCTCCTGGGCATCCTGAGTGGCCACTGAGATCGGGCACGGTGGCACACACCTGTAATCCCAGTTCTGGGGAGGCTGAAAACAGGAGGATCACTAGGAGGCTGAGCTGCATAGTGAGACCATGTACCAAATTCATAAAATAGTAATAATAATAATATTATAATAATAATAATAAGAAGAACAAGGCAGCAAGCAACCAAACAATCAGTAAAGGCGTTCCTGTGACTAAAAACAAAATTTTGCCAGCTGTCATTGAACAGTATTTAGTGATAATTATATATATATATATATATATATATATATAAACTTGACCAAAAATATTTCTTTTCGAATCCACAGGTGGGATCCTTGCCCATGTCTTCAGAGACAGACTCTACTTAGGAAAGTCTGGCCCTCAGAAGTTAAGCTACCCACAAGGCTCCTTGTTAATTCTGCTTCCTTAAGATCATTGGATCTTCTCAGCCTTGATAGCCCCTGGAACTTTTGCTTTGAATCATTATCTCTTTCTTAGGTCTTTACAATAGAGCCTTGGTTGGTTTTATGTTCAGCTCTCCCCAGTTTATTTTCTTTTTCTAAATTTATTTCTATTAGTCATGTCTTCCTTTGTTTTGTTTTTGTGCTAGGAATCAAACCCAGTGCCTTGTGCTTGCCAGGCTGGCGCTGTGCCACTGAGCTATGTCCTCAGCCCTAGTAATCTATTTTGTATCTTTTGAAAATCCTCTCTTGAATTCCCACTGCTGACAGAATAGAATCCTACTATTAGCCCATGAAACTCACCCTTCATCCATCTTCAGCCTTTTCTACTAACAAAACTTTGTTTTACAACAGACTCTGTCCATTCTCTACCACAGTAGGGGCCAGTTGAAGGACAAACCTCTTTGCTCTACGTCTAGCTTTACTGCTCTTCATGAGTGGTATTCCATGCTCTTCTTAGCTCACAGTTAGGGCTCTTCCTGTTCTGTGAAGATGTTCCCCAATAATTCCTCTCCCCCCATTGCCTTCCATTTTTTCTCATCATACTTTATTGCAAGAAACTTATGCTACACATGGATGAATAGTAAATATTTTTGGCTTTGTGGACAACCAGGTTTTTGATATAGCCATTCAGCTCTGTAGCTGCAATTTGAAAGCTAAGAAGAAACACTATGTAACCAAATGACTATCTTCCTCCAAGAGGCAGGCCTGATTTAGTGTATCAGCTTTACTTTATCAACCCTTACTGGTTTTGGATCAATTGTGTAGTTGCCTTTCCTCTTCACTAGATAATGAGTTTCCTGAGATGAGTTGTTCATTTTTCTGTCTTCAGTATCTAATCTGGGCTTGACACATAGAATGCTTACTAAATACTTAATATACAAATGAATAAATGAATTAAAATTAAGTTGAGAACCAAGGATTTAGTGGTGTCAACAAAATCCTGACTAACTAACTCATGAGGGAAATAGAAATGTGTTAAATCGGTATAAAAGAGAATGTTCTTTCACTCCCTTGGTAAATGTCCGAGAACTCAAGGACAGCACTTTTCCTATTACCTGGGTCAGTGTGGTCAGAAAGAGTGGACCTTTCTACTGTTAGGCAGCCAAGAAGTGGAAGGAACCCACAGCCTTGGAACAATGGGACTTGGACAATCCACATTTCTGTAAACAAGTAATATTCAAGCCCAGAAGAAAGGTTATTAAATGTGGATTTTGTGTCATGTCCACTACTTTTCGTGGATACATTCTCATCACTGATGGAGTTTCTTCCAGGGAGTCCTCAGGATCTCTTTATACAACCACTAGCCTTTGTACAATTTAAAATTGGAAGCTTGAAAGCCTATGATCTACTGAAATGAAAAGATTGGTCATGTCTTATTCAGCCTAAGGTAATGCAAGGATGAACAGTTTCTTGTGGTGAAAAATTTATAAAACTTTTAAGTAAATTTCTCTGAGGATAAGGAGACTATCTGGAAAGTTCACTTATTCTGAGCACTCCATTCCCTGACAAGGCTGGAAAAATTACTATACCACTAGTGGAAAGCCAGGTACCAAATGCTCTTAAGATATGATTTTAAAGAATTTTTGTATTATTGACATTTTATTGACTCAAGGGAATTAACAGTTACATGGAGCAGTGCTTTGGGATTCAATTTTGATTTGGTAGGAGAAAGGAAAACTTGAGCACACAGTACATTAGAAATTTTTTCCTTACGTAAAATGGAACAGAGGAACCCAGGAGGAAAAGTTTGAATGGAAAAGAGAACAAATGACCTGCACTAAATTTAATTAGAGCAACTTTCCATTTTGCTTAATACATACCTCTTTTGTGTTCCCTTTTTGCTTCAACTTCTTTCATAGGATTTTGTATATGCAACGAAGAAAGAAAAAGCGTTTTTGTATGAATTTCCAAAACGTATCATGGTAAAACAAGCCCAGATACACTTTTGGTAGGCTATGTCCACCTTAAATGTGTGGATTTCTAGGACTATAAATTTTAACACACACACACACACACACACACACACACACACACACACAGAGTAGATAACAAACATTCCCACAACACTCCCCAGCTCTTTGGTGAGTGCCTTCTCTGTGTCCCAGACCCTGCACTATGAACTAAGATTGCAAGGCTTGCTGAAACCATGTCCATCTTTTCAGAGTGAATAGTCTGTTTGAGACATTCTGGTTGCCCATAGTTGAGTGGCAAAGCATTTCAGACTTTGTAACTTACAACACCAGCCATTCTACTTTGCTCTTATATTCTGGATCCCAAAGCAGAATCAGCATGATTTTCTGATGCATTGGATGTGGGTTTGAGAGAAAGGTGATGCACTGGATGTGGGTTTGAGAGAACCTTTTATTGCAAAAGTTTCTTGCAATAAAGTATGATGAGAACAAAATGGAAGGCAATGGAGGGGGGAGAGGAATTATTGGGGAACATCTTCACAGAACAGAAAGAGCCCTAACTATGAGCTAAGAAGGGTGACCCTGAGGTTTTGGGGGAAGTTCATTAATTCCATTTTAGATATAAAAACTTTGGCATATCTATTAGATGGAGACACTGAGTGGGAGCTCACAAGAAAGGCTGGGTGCATGAAGATTGTCAGCTCAGGCTTGTAGATGGGAACTCAGGAGTACTCTTCCTAGAGTGGAGTGGGGCAAAGGTGCACACACTGGACTGCATGATACGAGAGCCCAGCTCTCTTCATCCTGCTCAGAGGCTGTTTTCTCATCTGCCAAAAGGGAGTTGAATCAAGTAATTGCTCAGGCTCCATCTGATACTCCTTTCATTTTCTGAGAAGATTTCATTTCAAGTATGCTAAAAAAGGATGCACAGGACATGCTAACATCACTGGCCATAAATTGGGAGTCCAGTAGTCAGAGCCAAGTGAATGATCTACTACCAGAAGAACTATTTATCTTGGACAAAAAATCAGAGTGAGTGTAAATTGTGGGAGAGAGGACACAGCAGGCTGTAAAGGGGTGAGCATGGTTTCTATCTTAACGGGAGTATCGTTTGTGTGTTCTAATGTAGTTTGCAGATCACTGATGCACAAGGTGGAGGTATGCTCAGAGCATAGCAGGTTGTAGTGGAACATGTTAGTCCCTTGTTTTCCCCAGAGCCAGATAATCACCTGATTACTCTCACCTATGCCTCCCCAAGTCAAGCAGCAAATAATAGCTGGACAGACATGTTTCCAAGGGTCTGGCTTCTTCATTTCTGGGTCCCTTGTGTTCATCACAATGCCAGGTACATCACAGCCACTCAGTATAGACTTGTTGAATGAGTGAACATTACCAAAACCTGTTTGGTCTTTTAGGCTTGCAGGAAAGGTTCATCAAGTCAGTATGACAAGGGAAGGATCCTCTCACGTTTCTGCACCTGCTGGACTAGGGATAATCACCCTTCATAAATTTGCCTAGCAGCCCTTGGGAAAGCCACATTGAGTGATGGGAGGATTGTGGAGCTGGAGCCTGGGTTTTTGGACTCTAGCACTGGTGCAGTCATCCAAGGGTGTGTGACTTAGAGATTAGACAGGGCCCATGACCTCGAGGAATCTGTTTCCTGTCAGGAAACCTAAGAAATAAGTACCAATTGATGCTTCATCAAGCTTTCAGATTCTGTAGGATTTTCTCAATTCTTTTGGATGTAGTGAGCCTTATTGAAAGAAAAATGCAATTTTTTTGGCTAATAGTAACTATTGCATTTGGTCCAGTTCTTATCATCCTAGTAAAACTAAAATAAATTGTTTAGAAGTTGAAATTTTGAAAGTGTGTTTAACTAGTAAGAAATTCTATATATGTAGGTCTTCTTGGTTTTGGTTTTTGCAGTGCTGGAGATTGAGCCTTAGGCCTTGTACACACAAGGGAACTGCTCTACCCCCGATGTACATCCACAGCCCCAATAGTTCATCTTTATAATGTGTTGGCTTCACAAGCATTCTAAGGCTTTCCCAATGGTTGCTGGCACATGAAACATTTCTTATCCTCCTAAGCGGCAGAAAATTCCTGACAATTCCAAGGTACATTGGTGACTTTTTGATGGCATGAAATTTCAGCTTCATAGCTCTTCACATTCTTTTCTTACTACCACTAGAGATTTTTGGGTATCAGAGATCACTGGGTAATCTTCTGAAGATATCTCCTGATCTAACCTAATTTCTATTGAAGTAAATTCTACAAACACATTACTCAGATAATGCATTTACTCTGTTAATTATTCAATACAACACAGGAAAGATACATAAGACAAATCTTAAAGCTATTAACAGAAAAAGAAATTACAATTTGTCATGTTCTTTAAACACCAAAAATATTTGAATGAGACAAATGATATACTTGCAATGAAGGAAATATTTCTAGTAAAAGAGATAGTGAGGCAAAATGGATATTTAATTCTTAAACCATGAGATGACAGAATTACTTATCATGCCAAAGATTAGATATTTTTGACCTGGCTAATAGGTTAAATGAATCATGGCATTTGTATAAGATATACTACTAATAATGTTACAGAAGTATTCTTATTCTTATTCTAATGTAACTACTAATAATGTTACAGAAGTATTCTTATTCCTATCAAAAGATGTTCAATATTTTAGCTGATATAAGGCATGCACAAACAAAAATACACGTAGTATTTTACCTATCTGTAAAAATTATTTGTTCAAATATACTCATTCACATGCATTTGCATCGCAAATGTCAACAGTGGAAATTACAGTACTAATTTCCTTTCTTATTTTTGTTTTCTGTTATTCTCTTTACAATTAACAATGTTTTAAACGCCCATAGAATAAATGCACCAAAACCATAATAAAAAGACAACTCTGTCCTATTAAATCCCAGAAATTTGCTATATCATTCTTAGGTTTTACCCCTTAGTGTTTCATTTTTCTCTTAGGTTTTACACATTGGCACTTGACTGTACAAGTGGAACAGACCAGCGATCTGAGAACTGATTCTGGATCAGACACTGCCTGCCTGATCATCGTTGGCAAGGAATCTCACTTCTTGTGTCTACACCCACATCCATAGAACATCCAACTATTGGCTTACCCTGAAGGAATGAGCAGAGAGAGAGATGGGCTTTGGTAAACTTGAGGAAAGCAATGTGTGAGTTCAACATTCTGTCAGTGCTGGAAGCATAGGGCTTGGAGCACCACAGCCCATAAAGGTCTTCTTTAATGAGCCATCCTAAATGCTGCAATGACAGCACTTCATAGCTTAAGTTGGCTACGGAAAACCCATAGGCCAGGCTGGAAATCATGAGCTCCCATGCTGCCTACTGCTCCTCAGACTGAAGCAGTGATCTGAATGAAAAAAAGGAGAGAAACAGGAGTGTGGCTATTGGACCCACAGGAGGTCAGAGAGAAGGCTAGACTCTCTCTAGCAGGCAGGGACTTGGGGACAAGGATGGCTAAAGGACAAGGCTTGTTTAGAGGCTACACCTTCTAACCTTTTCCAGTAGAGCTTACTCTGTCCTTCTTAGACACCATTTTTTCTCTCACCTGTGAGAAGGTGGTGGAGGAAGCTTAGTTCCAGAAACATGAGGATCATTCAAGAAATCTTTCTTCTACATCCCAACATCTCAGAACTCTGCATACCAACTGATGGAGTTTCTATGTGTTCTCTTTCTAACCACCTTTTGCTTTCACTATTCCTCATCCTCACTGACTTCTAAGTGCTTTCTTAGCCAAAGAAGGCTTGATCTATTATGGATGTGTGTGTGTGTGTGTGTGTGTGTGTGTGTGTGTGTATGTGTGTTTATGCTATGCTGTGAGTGTACTTGTAGCTGCCCAGATACACAAGATTATTTTCCAAACCTTTACTTATGTTCATTCAGATACCTGCCTCTGTGCACTTACTCCCCTGTGCTTCCATTGTGCCATACACCATCACTAGCATAGCCTTTCTAGTCTTCCCACTAGCCTTCAAGGTCGTGGGGGTGAGAACTGTTTCCTAGGCCTCAGTATCCTCACTGGGGACTGTAGTCCACATGTAGGCACCACATGTTTTCCATGAATGCCAGGCATTTTACAGAGCAGATAGGAGCTGCTTCGAGGTAAGGCCCTTGGTAAATTCCATCATTCTTACTTGGAAAATAGGCTGATACCAATAATATTTACAGCTTCATATTTAATGGAAAGGCTCATTCTACAAAATTAAAAGGTCTGAGAAAGAGTGAAGAAATGAAGAACAAATGGAGGTACAACAAATATGAGCTGGCAAGATAGCTCAGCGGACTAAGCACCTGCTTTGGCAAGCACAGGGACTAGGGTTTGATCCCCAGGCCCACGTGCTGCAGGTTGAGCCAGTGAGGAAGTCTGACCAACTGATACTATCTGAACAGTCTAGAAGTTAAATGGGGAAAGGGTTCCAGTGAGTTTTTGTATGTGTGTTCATGTGTTTACATGCAATGTATATGTGTGTAATGTGGCTATCTATGGTATTTCCTTTACGTATATATACACTGTCCCATTTTTTTCTAAAAGAGAGTAAGCAGGTTTTCCTCATTTAGACCACCTTTCTAATCTAGTCCTTAAAGCTCAAATAATCTACCAGTTCTGGGTAAACTTTCTTCTGGTTCAAGTTCTTCACACCTGGGAGTTTTCACAAAATTGTCTTGCTGTATCTCTCAAGAGGTAGTGGCTGGAAGAGATTTAACAGAACATATGGCTTTAGTCACATTAACATCAGCACCTTTGGATACCCTATTCTGAGTTTTACCTTGAAGGCCAGCTGTTTCTGAGCTCTGTTGTTTGAGTTCTGGTAACAAGCTATAGAACCTGTATTAAAACTTGATAATATCCTGCCTGAGCTTTTATCTTTATTTAAGGGAATCACTGGGGTTATGACATGAACTTTTCTTTACATAAGCACATAAAGACATACCAGTCTTCCCTTGGCAAGTTCCTCCTGCTCTAGCCAAAGCAAGATCTAATATCTTTCCACTTTTTTTTTTTAATCTGGGAGGCAGGTAACATGGGCTATATTAGTATACTGCTGTTTCCACCCATGTGACAATCTGGCATTTGGCCTTTGTTTCCTATGTCCTTAATTATTTGCATGTGAGAGGCAACGTTTTTCAGGTGGCCATTAGTAAGCGTCAGTTCTTTTAACTTACTGTTAATTGATTAACTTGAGCATAATCTAATTTTAAGGCAAAGACAGAAGCAAGATTTAGTCTATCCTCAATTCATATTAAATGTACACAGGATCCAGAGAAAGTTCAGCAGATGGCCTTCAACGGAATGGAAACATTTGCACACCTAGCGTGTGGTTGGCTATGCACAACTGTAAAAGGCTTTTGCCCTAAAAGAAACTGGGGGAAGGCAGAATTTGTAAAGTGACTTGGAGAACCATTGGGTATTATAGCATATTATCAACTGCTCAAACCTTAGTGTATATAGGAATTAATTGGAATCTTGGAATTACTTAGAGTCTAGGAATTACTTGGAAACTCAGAATTCTGATTCAGTAATTCTAAATCCAAGGATATTTAAAATAGTTAGAAGACCAAAATATACAAAATAGCATAAATATACAGCTACTTTCTCTTAGTTCAATAGAAGGCTTTGAATTAATAGTGTTTAGACAAGATATCATGTATGCATCTTGTACTAGGAATAACTACTACAAATACAGCAATATTCAATGTATTAATTATTGTAACTGTACTACTAGCCTGTTTTGAAACTATCTCATTGTTACTTCTTTCTCAATAAAATTATTAAAATATAAAAAGTAAAGCCATATTAGTATGCTGAGCTGTAAAAGGCTTATCAATAGCTTCTGACACTGCCAGTCATGCAGATAACCCACTACTATTATATACTACTGGACTATATTGGATTACTCTGCTGAATTCATGAACCTACAATATATGAATGGCAATGAAGTACCCATCTCTGAGAAAACTAAACAAAAAAAGGGGATATAAATGAAGGACCATTTTTAGTGGAAAAAATATATGTATCTGTGTATAGAAAGTAGCATAGATATACATCTACTTTCTCTTAGTTGAATGAGAAGAAAGTTTTGAACTAATAGTGTTTAGACAAGTTATCATGTCTGCATCTTGTACTA
>NDGN011370650.1:0-13530 GCA_002564285.1 Tympanoctomys barrerae
TTATTATTATTATTATTATTATTATTATTAATTATTGGCAGAACCGGGGATTGAACTCCGGCCCTTGCGCTTGCCAGGAAAGCGCTTATTCCACTGAGCCATCTCCCCGGCCCATGTCATTTATTATTGTTATTTCAAAATGGAAGTCATCCAACAAATACAAAACATACTACATGTAATTTGTAAAGACAGCCAAATCCAGAAGAGCAAGGAGAACCCTCAAAAATGTACATGCAGCCCCACTGTCTGTTTTGCAATAGGATTTTTAATCTGAATTTCTATTTGGAACAATTTTATGGAATCTACTTCAGTTTCTATGCTAATCATTCATGCTTTATAATATTTTATTTAGTTCTGCTAGTTTTTTGTGTTTTATGTAGACTTACTGATCATTTTATTTGGCTTAATATCTTTTTACTTATATCTTCTGTGGTTTTCCAAATATTTTCTTCATCTGTTTTATTTACTTTTTTGGTATCATTTTGAAGAAACTGAGTGTGTGGCTTTGGTTTCCTCCCCTGTGATGCTGTATGGATCACGTCGTGGAAGTTGGAAAGTCTGGATTCATTTTGTTGACTTGTCTTTCAAGTTTCTGGTTTTTGTTTGTTTGTTTGTTCGATTGATTGCTTGTATGTTCATTTGTGCTGTTTTGTGGGTTGGTTGTAGTAGAAAGCTTTGCTGCTAACATGGAGACTTATTTAGTTAAGGTGTCCATTTCTGCGAATGGATAATGTTGAGCTTTGCCTGTGTCCTAGGTTTCAGACACCTATGTTTGTGGGGAGTAGGATGGACAGCAGCTTACTTGGCACAGCACCCAGCTGTCTGGCAATGGGCTGCAGGATTCTTTATGACACCCAGGTAACCTAGATATTGGCATATGAAGAAAACCGATTGAAAGAAAAAACTACATCACTTTTGCCACAGCAATATAATCAGTGACAATAGTGCCCAAACCCCCCCTGGACACTGACTAATCCTAAGAATGTGTAATATACTACCTTAAGCCATGAAAAGAGAACTGTGATTACAATCTGAACACTAAGACACAGCAGTTTGACCTATAGTAGAGATCTACTAAATGGAAAGTACTGCAACTAATGATGAACAGTGTCCAACAGTAGTAACTACTGTACTGATGATAGATTCTTAAAGTTTAATGGATGCATGAGTAAGGACAGAGGGTTTGCAGAGTGGGAGCATGGGAAAAATGACATTTGAAAAAGTAAGCAATGGGATGTAAGAAGGGGTAATAAAAATAAAGGACCCCACTAAGAGTGAAATAAATTAATAGTGTTAAAATCTATAAGAAAAACGAAATAAAAAACAGTAAGCTAAAGGAAAAAAGACAAAATAATAAGGGAAAAAATTTAAGAAAAGAGAAAAAAGACTAAAGAAACAAACTGTAAATAAAGAAATGAAAAAAATCTAAGGAATAAACCTTCAAATCCCTCTACCCTGTGGAGAAAAAATTGAGTCAATAAATTCCTTTGTGTTTTCAAATAAGTGGTTCTCTTCCAGGGCCTGCAGCCTTGGAATCCATCAAAGCATAGGCTTTTCCACTCTGCTTAATAGCGTCTAGGTTTGTAAGGTGAGCTCCCTACTCAAGAGGTCCCCCTATGTGTAGTCCCCAGATTGTGATAACTGTCCAAACTGAGGTACGGCCTCACACACATGGATGGGAATGAAAGCAGTGAGACCACTGATCTCTTCTGGATGTAGGCAATGGGGATGGGGACTGAGCAGCCTGTGGGGCTTGATGTCATCACGTTCACATCAAGTCACCCCTAAAAGCCACACCTGCCAAACCTGGCCTCACACTACAGAATGCAGGGCCTGTGATCATTCCACCTTGAGCCTGACCTTCTTGGGAGATCTTTAAGGATCGATCTCTGGCACTCACACTCTTTGCATCTGCTCATGTGACTGTCTCTCACCCAGTCACCATGGTAGGGCAATGCTTCAGTTCTTCAGTAAAGCTGTGGTTTATTGAAGCTTTCTTTTATGGCTCTATTCTATATAATCACTATCTTCTTAAAATGAGTGAAGTACACTGTCTTTGGCAATATTCTGGGTGTTGAACTAGACTTCTACTCTTTTCTGCGGTGAAGAAGTTACACGCTGAGTAAAACCGTATTATATTTTTGTTTACAACAACCATGCATGGACTTTTGTTGGGGCGGGTACCACTTCTGGCTTTTCTGTTATTCTCCCTGGAGCAGCTGACCCCTCTGGGCTTACCTCTTTCCCTGTGGCATTGGTGTCATCCTCAATCAGTTGGATTGGTGCAGTTGTTTCTGCGCTAAAGCAAAACAAGGTGCAGAGCAGGGTAGGAGCTGGTTTGCCTGGGTGGTGGCACCTTTGTACATCAGTCTGGACCCAAAATAGTTCAGTGTGCCCCATCCTGCCACACAGTTCTATTTATAGCCAGAGAAAAGGAAGTAACTTACAGAAGCTAGCAGTATAGTACAAACACAACCAGGCTGGTTGGTGCTCACATTTGTCTCATCTGAATAGTTGGTTGCTTGTGATTGTCTGAGACTTGGCTAATTTTTTAGAGTTTATTAAAATCTGTTCATACACATCAAGTTAGGTTATAGTTCATTATGTATATAGAGACTTTTAAATCAAACTTAGAATGCATGAAAGCTGCACCATGCTCAGATTAACAGCAGCAGCAGTGCCTGGTTTCTAAATTGTCTACATCCTCATAATACTTACTTTGTGTTTTCTTTTATAATGACTATCCTAATAGGAAGCATGGCTCTCATTTGCATTGCTGTAGTTATTAGTGACAATTTCCCTTGACCAATCTAGATTGTATAGGAAGGATGTTCTATGACAGTGATGATGAACATTTTATAGCTTTCAGTGATACAAATGGCTCACTGCTGCCCTGGTGTCATAGGACCCCACCATTGTGCTATGAGGTAGTTATAAGACTGTGATCAAGACAAACTAGGACAGCAATATATGGTAGTGGCAAGATAAGCAGCAAGTGTGGCAGGGAAGTGAGCAGACTGGCAATGAAGTCTTGTGGTCTGTGGTCAGGTGCTTGAGTTTGATTCTTCTGTGATGGAAGTCTCTGGAGGGTTTCACACAGGGGCGTAGCCTGATCTGACTTATGTTTTTAAAAGGCTTTCACTCTGGCTTTCTGTCCATACAGATTTTTTTCCAGTGGGGCATCATCTGGGACTAATTATCCACTGAGTACACTTAGCAGCAATATTTATCATCATCATAAAAACACACAGTGTGGGTAAAGAGATTTACAGTTTATAGAATGCCTCCAATACATCATCACACTCAATTCTTAGGGTGGTTTTTGCAGCCTGCAGTCTCCTTGGCCAAGTGTCTCTTCCAAGCAGTCTTCTTGTACTCATTACCTATTAGTTACTTGGCATATTAAAAGAGGAATCTGGGTGTAGCCCACATTGTCACCAAGTAACTTAGACATTTTTGGCAGAGAACACAGCTCTGACAGTAACTTTCTGATTTGGAGGTTTCTTGAAATTAGGCTATCTGTTTATAGCTGAACCATGGTTGTCTGTGATGTAATCACCCAGTAGCAATCTTGTGTTTCTCTGTAACTCTGAAGACTTTGCTCAGATTCAATACACCTTAGGACTCTTCTGAAGAGTTTTGGTGGCTTTTCCTCTGGGAAAAGCGAACTTCATGTAGTCATGTATGCATTTAGGCATGGATCAGAAGAACTTAGATGAGTGTTCCAGGCATGGGGAGTGTGGGTAAGGAGTGGGTGTGGGTGGTACTCAGTATTGAGGACGCATTGTACTCATAGCCATGGTGGACATATGCATGTGTACACAGGCACAAATGTGTATGTCTGCATTCAAAACATAAGGTTGACTGGGAAGACTTGATTTCCCTCAAATGCCTTTTAAAAGTCATCTAGTCAGCACCTCATCCCTTCATTGAAGAATAAAATCCAAGATCCAGTTAAACACAGAGAAAATCTGACAGAACAAGGAGTAGCTACTTGGAACAATGGATTTTTCATCTGAGGAAAATTAATGAGATAAGTTGGGGGCAAAAGTCTGGAGTTCCTATAATGACATTGAGCCAATGATTCAAAGTTCTATTTTTTATTTTCATGTTGCCCTTTCTGTACAAGCATGTCTGTTAAGCCTGGGTGGCCAGGGATGGTGTACCTGGATGCTTGATGATTGGGTACTATATCTAAGGCACTCACTGGAATCAAATTTCCCGTCTCCTCTTTAGGGTCTTTATATTCCTGTAGTAGGGGAATGTCAGAGGTGTGGGGAAGCTATAAACAATACATTAAGATTTCAATTGGAAACTTAATTGACATACAAAAGATCAGCTTAAAACTACAGTAAGCTAGAGCTAGTTTTATGATTTAGATCTAAACATGTCTTCTGAAAGTCTCAGTTGTTTTTGGAGATAGCAGTTAGATCAGTGGATTTGCCCACTGGTGAGTTTGTAGCTAAATGGGCTACTCAGTGGTAGAGACTGTTTGGAAGATGCAGGTCATTGGAAAAATAATCTGGTTATATCCTTGCTCCCATTACTTCCTTTCTCTCTCTGCTTCTTGGCCACCATGACATAAAGAGCCTTTTTATGCCAGGTTCTGTTATCACACCACTTCTGACATTGAGCTAGCTGACCATGGACTGAACCAATGGAAATGATAAGCTAAAAAAAACTCTCCTAATTTAAATATGTCAGGTAATTTTCTCACACAATAGGAAAGCTGACTGATATGGCTATAATTTCATTTACTCACTCATCTATTCATTTCTTAGCAAACACTTCTTTAGTGTTTATTACATAGGCATAGTTGAGATGCAGAAAAAGAAAAAACCTCCCTCTCCTATAGCTAAATTGCCATGTTAAGAAGACAGTCAATTAAAGAAAAAAGAAGTAAATAAATAATAGGAAAACAATATTCAGATATTGTTAAGGGCCATGAAGAAATTAGAAAAAGACCATAGCAAGAGAATGAAGGATTGAGAGTAGAGTCTCATTTTAATGGATATTGGAACCAAGTTCTACAAAAAGGATTTGGGTCCAAGTCATTGGGAGATGACCGCAGGAGATGCCACCAGAGCAATGGGGAAGTGAGGCAGGAAGGAAGCCATAGAGAGTGAGTTGTCACATAAGTTCATCAAGAGAAACTAGAGCTCGGGTGGTGAGGGACTGGTTTCTTGAATGGCAAGCTCACTTTACTTTTTATAGGATCTCCTCACAAGTTCAGATTTGAAGAGTTGCGGGATGAGACTGGCCACTTATAGTCATGGTTTGGGGATAAGCAACCCAGAGCATAGAAAGCAGAGGCTAAGACAATGATGGCAAGCACCACAGAGCTCGGACCTGTGGGAAGGAAGGGTCTTGCTTTTGTAGTGCATTTTTCTTTAAAATGGAAACAATCCAGGCAGGGACTCTGGCCTATTTTGATGATGGCCAAGGCTTGAAGAAGAACAATTAGATATTAAAAGGATTGGGAAATGGGGAGTTTCCAATGGCCCTTTCTTTGTGTCACTCATGATGCATTTTGACAAAGTGTGAAGAAGGGAAAAAGCTGTCGGATTGCAGGGCTGCTTGGCTCTGTTCCGTTGTGTGGCTAACAGCGATCGCTTGCAGACAATCGGGTCTGTGCCTCCAGTTATGAATTTGGAACGAAAGCATGCAAAAAGCGATTACAGTTTAGCATTCACTGCAAGCATTCAGTGAAAAATGAGACCGTCATGGAGGCTGGGACTCAATCTACAGGGGAAAGCAAGCACGCAGGAGCCCTGGTGGCTGAGCACAGACGATGGGCAGAAAATGCCCATGCTGGAAGCTCAGGGTTTTAATAGCTGTGGGTGAGAATTTCTTCTTTTCAGCCATGAATTCCATCCTTTCTTGTGTGTCTGGCCCCATGAGGTTTCTTTCATGTTTCCTTCCTTCTTTCTTTTTGTCTTACTTACTGTCCATAAGAAATACGTCACCTGGGTTTCAAAATTAGACAGTTGAAATGAAGGCCCCAGTTCTGGAGCTGGGGGAAGAGTCAGGCATTAAATAAATTTAAACCCCAACAGTAACTTAGAATTAGGTAAATATTTTTGGGAGCTTTCAAAATCATCCAACACAAACCCCTCCCTTTGGAGATGAGGAAGACAAGGCCTAGAAGAGTGAAGTGACTTCCTTAGGTTCCCACGGCCTGCTGGCAGCAGAGCCAAGGTTAGTGCCTAAGACTCCCGACTTTCATGCCAGGACTGTCTCAGTGACACCCACAGACTTATTTTTCTGCTTTATTTGTGGGGAAACTTGAGTTATTGGCAGAGCTTATTCAGAGCCTCAGACAGCTGGAGCCTTTCATCTGCTTCTAAGTTTGTTCCTTCAGATGCCAGGGCTGTGGAGGAGCAACTGCGACTCATTAGTCCCTGCTCTATCTTTTGTGCCAGCACAAATCACATGCCATGATCTGGGCACAGAGATTACAAGGAATTGAATTTGGTACTTGTATCAGTCCATTTTCAATTGCTATGGCAAAATGCCCTATGCTGGGTACTTTATAAAGAAAAAAGATTTATTTAGCTCACACATTTGGATGCTTAAGATCATGATGCCAGCATCTGCTCAGCTCTGGAAAGGTCCTTATACCCTATGGAACCATGGCAGAGTGTATGTGTGTGAGGGAGCATGTAACATCATATAGCAAGAAACAAGAAACCATAGAGACTCAAGACTCAGACTCACATTTCTTTTTTCTTTTCTTTTCTTTTTTTTTTTTTTTTTTGGTCTTTTTGAGACAGCTTTTGCTTTGCAGTTCAGGCTGGCCTTGAGCTGAGTTTGTAGCCCATGCTGGTCACAAATTCACAACAACCATCCTTTTGCCTCAGCCTCCTGTGTGTTGGGATTACACACCACACCTGGCTAAAGGTCTCATATGTATGGCACCGTCTTAGTTACTTGTCTCTTGTTGTTGGAACAAAATACCTGGCACCCAAAATTAAGGAAGAAAAAGTTTATTAGCTCAGTTTGTGGAGGTTTCAGTCCATACACAGCTGGCTTCAAGGCAAAACAGAAGTAATGGCAACAATGGCAGCAGAGAGCAAGTCCATTTTTCTTATGTTACATTCAGGCTATCTGCCCCAGGCCAGGTGGAGCACTCACACCCATAATCCTAGCAGCAATCACACCTATAATCCCAGCACTGGATCATGAATTAATCACAAAATCTAGACGTCCACTCCATAACTGTATGAGGTTTGGGGGGACACCCAGACACAAACCATAACAGATACTTTTAAAAATTTATTTATTATTTATTATTTTATTTTGGTACTGGGTATCGAACTCAAGACCTTGTGCTCACCAGGCAGGTTCTTATACCACAGGGCTATGTCTCTGGGCCCAGACTCACTTTTTATAATAGCCCATTCTCATAGGAAATAACTCACTGTATAAAGGAGCATTAATCTCTTCCAAGCATGATACTTCCAGTGATCTAATTAGATTGAAGTAGACCCCATTTCTTTAAGGCCTCACTACCTTTAATTACTGCATCAGACACCAAGCTTCTGTACTATGGATCTCTGGGGACAAAGTAGAGCAGTGCTTCAGTATGGGGGCCCCTATCCTGACTAGAAGGAAAACAGCAACAATGGTGAGCACCTAAATGTAATATATACAGAGGCAGGGAAAGATAATGATTAAAATTAATATTCTAGAACAAGATATAGTAATGTCTGCATTCACAAATTCTTCTCTCCTGTTTGCCAATAATTTGATTCACAAACAAAAATGTTTGACTCAATTTTGCTTCCATTCACAAACTCTGCATCATATAACAAACATGACCAAAGCCATCTTCCCAACGCAAACAAATGTAGCCATCTTTCACCAAATTGTAAAAGAAATTCAGTTTTTAAAGTGAGATACCATTGTACTTGGATCTCAATCCTAGCCCTGTCGTCTATTAACAGTGGGAACTACACAATCTATTTAATCTTTCAACTCTAATTCAGGTAAAAAGTGTATGTACTTGTATGAGTTGTCTATCTCTTATCTATTACCATAAACCTAGAGCTTAAAATAACACACATTTATTATCTCCTTGTTTCTATGGGTCAGGAGTTTGGGCCCAGCTCTACTAGGCCCTCTGCAAGGCTAAAATCAAAGTGTCCTCCAGGTCTGAGGTTTAATCTGACCTTCAACTGGGCAAGGATCCACTTGCAATCTCATTGGAAGCAAACACTTCCTTGAGTTTATAGGACTAGTGGTCCTATTTTCTTTTTGGCTGTTGGTCACACCCAATATGTTAACTCATGAGTGTCTTGCTTTTGGAAAAGCAGGCCGGAGGACAGAGACACTCCAGTAAGTTGGGGAACCACAGGATTGTATAAGGTGGTCACATAGCCACATATCTGCAATTATGTCACCTCTCCTGTATCATATTGGCTAGAAGCAAGTCATAGGTCCTGTCCATATGCAGAGTTTGGGGAAATTACAGAAAGATATGGACTCCAAAACTCAAGGATCATAGGGGCCATATTTAATGTATGTTCACCACTATGCCTCATGGGATTAGTGTGAAGAGTCAGGAAGTCAATATCTGATAAACTCTTCAAAGAGGGCCCTATTTGTAGTAGAGTAAATGCTCATTGTAGTGGAGGTGGTAAGATGATCACGTTGGCTGGATATGACTTTGATTTACGTTGTACTTTCTCTTGAAAGTTTCTAACAGTTTTTAACATCTGTCCTGACATTGCCTATTCTTTTAAAATGTAGCATTTCACAGACATAGATTATACCAGGCCATCCACAAACCTGGAATGATAAGGTTCAACTTAAAGAAATAGTAAATAGAACCAAGAAATAAAATAACTCTGGTTCTTTCCTTGTTCCATCTCACTTTCTTAGGGGGTGTTGCATGGTGAGTAGTGAGTGTTAGAGTTCAAGAGGTCAAGTTTATACACAAGTTACTTATTGCTTCTTATCTTTACCTTGTTTAATAATTTGAAAAGTTAAGTGTGTCTGAATTGTTAAAAATATCTCACAGTGTATCTTCAGTATAAGTCTTTATATATAGAACTTGCACAAAGTAGAAGTGACAAAATTTTGAGATAAATAAGAAACAAGAAATATTTCAGTGCCATGAGCTACAAAATATATTAGTCAAGGATGGACTGCATATGCAGTGATCCCATGAGAATTTAATGGAGGTGAAAACTCCCTATTGCTTAGTATTTCACTCTACCTCTTCTATGTTTAGGTGTACTTATGTACAGAGTAGTTACCATTGTGTTTTCAGGTGCCCCCAGTATCATTATTGTTGTGTGCAGTACAAGTTTGTAACCAAAGAGCAATGGGCTATCCCTAGAACCCAGGTATGCTGTAGGCTATCCCATCTCAGGTGGTGAAAGGTCTGTGTGTGCTGTTTTGCCAACAGAATCAACCAGTGCTACATTTTTCAGAACACATCTGTGTGATTAGGCAGTGTGTGTCTATACCATTTCTATGTATCATTGCTTTACCTCAAATCCCCTTCTGGGGATATTTACATAGTGTGATGTAATAAGTGTGATGACTATCTTTTCTTATATTGCAATTTTATATTCTTCTGGATTTAATTTTGGCTTCAAATAGACATGTCTAGAAAGGTCTGCTGACTCTCAAAGGTTAGCTGCACTTGGCAGCATGCTCACATTATGCCTGTAGCAAAACACCTCGCAGCCTGTTCTGAGCTCCTGCCTTGGAAACGATTGTACTATAGAAAAGTTTACTAAGTTAGCAAATATGTCTGGGCCACCAGTGGTGGGGGACTGTCTTGCACAGCCTTCCGGGGAGGATGAAATTGCTGACAGCACCAGCATGTTGCAGGAGCTCCTCTGCTATCGCTGTCACCAGGGTCAAGTTGGCCTGTGTTATCTCTCTGCGCAAAATGCAGATTTAATAGGAAGTGCCTTCAGAATCCTGGCTGCTAGGTCGAGTCTCTAAAGGAATTAGGAATAACAGTTAATAACTGTAGAAAGAGCTTAGCCACTTTGCCGTGTTGGGTATATTTGAGTTAGCTACTGAAAAATGAACTTGGGACATTAAACCCTTTTATCACCCAGATAGAGCAATATGAAGAAAATCCATTCCTTGGCAGGGGATGAGTTTGCTAGTTTCTGAAGGGGGTGTGTGTTTGACTGTGATAGGAAAGGGAGCATTTGTCATAGTGGAAGGTGGATCAAAAGACAAATGAATTCTTTGAATCAAATAAGAGTTTTAAATTATCCCACTTTGAACTGCTCAGCCATCAGCAGAAAGCACAGCACTGAAAGGCAGCTGTCTTTCCAAGGTCTGTGGATGGCACATTGGTCTGTATCTGCTAAAGGCTCCATTTTAAAGGAATAGGCAGTATTAGGACAGGTGGCCAAGGCTGGGGTTGCAAGATAAGTTCCTGTTTAGTCAGGCAGCAGAGTCACTTTTGCTAACCTATTCCACTAGAAACCCACAGGAAAGAAAAAAATTGAACAGAGCTGGCTCCTCATATATTCCTTAGGTGGGGTATTAGTTATCCATCCAGGTAGAGGCTGAATAAATCTGAATAACTAAACCCAGTCTTTTCCAAATTCTGATGCATGGTATCTCTTTATGATTTACCTTCTGTGGAAGTTTGAACAGTGACCACAAATTCCATCTGGTCCTGTGTTAATGCTTTTGGAATGAGCCATGGAAAGACACACACTGGTCATCAAGAGATAGAGATAACTTTAGTTTTTGAATCTTTCTTGGATGTTTGATTTGCTTTGGACAGTGGGAAGTTAGCAATGATGAGTGAATAAGACTTAGGGGGTTGATTCCTGGCATGCCATGCTGGTCCTACCACTGGGGCACACTGAGGCGATTGAGACTGGGCATGGCAGCGTGCACCTGTAATCCCAGCACTTTGGAGGCTGACAACAGGAAGATCACTATGAGTCTGATCTGTGTAGTGAAAGTATTAAATACATTTTTTTAAAAAAAGACTTAAAAAGTATCTGTGCACTGGGGATAATCCTCTGAATGTTCTTAGAAACCCTGCTTCTCCCACAATGGGAAAAAGTCCAGGCTCTTCTATTGGATGCTGTGAGGCACAATCCTGGTTGTCCTTATTGTCTCAGCCACCAAACCTTATGAGTAGATAATGGGTGGGTTGTAGATGCAGAATGACTCCTACTCAGTTTCACAAAAGAACTGGATAATTCAGCCCATTCCAAATTTTTGGCTCCTAGAATTGGGAGCTAAACAAAAATCTGTCATCTTCAGTCACTTGTTTGAGGTGCTGAGCCACACAGCAAAATTAACCACATAGACAGTGAGCTGTACCTCCGGCTTTGGTTTCACCTAAGTCATTACTTATTTGTTTATTCTTTCATTTAAGCTCATGTTTTAATAAAATAATTTTTCAGTGGTGGTGAGAAAGGAGACTTTAAAAAAAATTAAACTATAGTATTCCAGAATACTCCTAATATAGTCAATGAGTTTTGAGCTCTAGGTCTTGATGTTTCTGCTTCAGATTCTGCAGTTTAGAATTCTGAAAGTGTTTAAAAGATAAGCAGTCTGTCCTCCAGTTAGTGGGTTCCTTAGTCATTCAAAGGGTTGCACGTTTGGCCATCTCAGCTTAGGCTCAGTTTTTATTAGGGAATATGGGAATAAATCAACTGTGGATTGGTTGCTGGAAGCTGGTTAGTAGAGAAGGCATCTGGTTTTGTTCTCTATGGGGAAACTTTTGCCTTTATTTTGCAGTCAATAATTATCACCATAATTGTTTTATAGTGTTGTTAATGATGTAAGATAGGATTTGGATTTAAGGAGGAAAGTAGGAGACTTCTTTTTGGAAGGAGTGAAATGAAATAAAGGTACAAACTTTGGGATCTTTAGACAAGAAATACAGATATTCAGTCTTTGTGTAGCTTCCTACTGCACAAGGCATGTCATGCTTGCTGTAGCCTTTTAAATCATGTACCTATCTGTGTATGCTGGGCATGAGAATCTTTTCTTCAGTCCCTTAGCAGGGAATACAGTTTTCCCCTATCTTATATATTTCTTCTTCTACTGGTGTCCTGGTTTTTCCTTTGGATTACTGTATGCAAATTCATTGCACACCAATGATCTGATCTTCCAGATGGCCACTCATTCTGGTCAAGGTAGCACATGGTCTAAGTTCAGCCAATCAGATGTTCTCATCTCATCAGGTGTGATGGTGTGGGCCTGTAACACCAATGTAGTCTGGGAATGGCTGCAGCTAAAGAACACTGATTGGTTCACTTTTCTAATCAACACTAGCACTAGCTTGTCATGTGTAATCTGGTTCTCTTTAGCTGGACATATGTTCAAATGAAACTTCCCTGCCTTTTTGCAGAATTGATATGACAGTGTAGTTCTCTCTGGTTATGGCAACTGCATGAAAGTGAATTTTCAGGTGGAAGTTTTAAGAGCTAGTGCAAGGTATACTGCTGTCCCTTCCTCTATCTGTGGAGGCTATGGAGAGACGTAACAAAAACCAGCCTCTATCAACCTTCATCCCTGAGAGATTTTATGAAGCAAAGACTTCTTATCTTCTTCCCCTTATGTATGTATGGCATGTAGAGTGAGTGAGAAAAGAATATCCTTTGTCATGATGATCCATGTGGTCTTGGAAACACATGTTACCACATTCTTTATCTCTACTAAATAACCCTACTCGGACAGGGTAACATCAATATTCATAACCCATCATGCAACTCTTCCTTATATTTCCTTACCTGCTTTGCCTTATCTATCCACTACACATGAGCTAATAATGTCTTTGAGCTTATTATTATAAGGCACACCTACCACCTCCAAGAATGTTCTAAGTATAACATTATTCATTATATAAATATGTACTGAGATCCCAATGTTGATTTTATTAGTGTATTGAGAGGCACAATGGAATAGAATAATTTGAATCAACTAATAGTCCAACTCAATATGTAAAGAGCATCTATAAATGCATATTTACTAGTAGAGTAAAACAGCAAAGATTGAAGATGGGAAAGTCAATTTTACTTAATGGCAGATTTTCCAGTGAGGCAGAGATTTTTGCTGGATCTGAAAGTTCAGATTAAAGTAGAAGAGCCTTTCACAGAGAAAAGATAATATAAAACTGTAGTCTGAGAAAAATAAGCTTAGGAAATACAATCTTGTTTAAGTACAAGGGGGATCAAGAGATAACATTGGAAAGGTAAGTTAGAGGTGGACTACAGAGACTCTGGAGTTAGTTCTAAAAACTTCCTTGGATGATGGGGAGTTGATGTGGAATAATAGCAAATGTAAAGGAGGGAGTCACAGTGAGAGAAATACAAGAGTGAGAAGTCATGGAGGACATTAAAGACCAGATGTTAGTACAGTAGCTGGCAAGCTACTGTGGCAAACTGGAGGACAGAGTGGGGGAGAAAGGAATGTATAACACAAAGAAAAGAAAAATAATTTGAGAATTTTTGATGATTGACATGTTATAAAAGGAGAAATATAAGGAAGTGTTAAATTTTAATTCCAAGAGAATGACATCCTTACCAA
>NDGN011370665.1:0-13771 GCA_002564285.1 Tympanoctomys barrerae
TCTGTCTCTCTCTGTCTCTCTCTGTCTCTCTCTCTCTGTCTCTCTGTCTCTCTCTGTCTCTCTCTCTCTCTCTGTCTCTCTGTCTCTGTCTCTCTCTCTTTCTCTCTCTCTGCCTCAGCCTCCCCAGCACTGGGATTACAGGTGTGGTGTGTGCCACCAGTTATCCCGCCCAGTTTTGGTGACTCCTCCATCAGCCAGCCCATACCCCCCACCCCCTACCTCCACTTACCCAGGATTGAATCTGGATTTTTGGGCCTACCACTGAAAGGTTTCTCCAGCATTTATTTTGAGATAACGTCTCACTAAGTTGTTAAATTGAGCAGGATCATGGCACTAGCTTGTCCTTAGCTCTTACAGTTTCTACTGCCTCTCACAGGTGTCAGCTTAGAGATCACTCACAGGTGGCCTTTGGTGAGATTTCAAATCCAAAGTAGAGCAATGTGCTTTATAACTATGAAATTACAGTTCCCCAAGTAATATATTCTTGAGGTTAACAAGAAAAGCAAAATCGAATAACCCAAATTATTCACCCAGAAAGATGTTGCTCTCTATAGTCATTTGAAATTGGAACTCTGGATAAATTTTGGTAAATCTATGTGTTACTTATATATGAAAGAATTAACTAAATTTTTAGCCAAAGTCATTTTACTGCAATTTGAGAAGTACACAAATGATACTCTGAGTTTAAATGGTTCCAGGTCTTCAGAAAACACTTGTATCTGACAAAGATTGAGATGTAAAATGCAATATCAGAAACCTATGGATCCTAGGGTAGGCCAGATTGCTCAGTGGATTACAGTGCCTGTTTAGGCAGATGCAGGATCTGGGGGTTCAGTCTCCAGCATGCTGTGCCAGTCCTGCCCCTGGGGTACACTGAGATGGCAAATGAGACTGGGCATGATGGGGCACACCTATAATCCCAGTGTTTGGGAGGCTGAAAACCAGGAACGCTGACTGCAAGTCTGATCTGTGTAGTGAAGCCCTGTAGACCCTGCACTAAATACGTAATAATAAGAAAGAAAGAAAGAAAGAAAGAAAGAAAGAAAGAAAGAAAGAAAGAAAGAAGAAAGCAATCTCTATGGATCCTGATGCACATTCTGCCCTGGCTCCACCCCCGGAGCACCGAGACTGTCTATAATCCCAGCACTGGGGAAGCTGAAAACAGGAGGATCACTACCAGTCCAAGCTACATAGCGAGACCCTGTACCAAGTACATTAAAAAAAAATCTATAATCCAGCATTTATATGTTCCTAAAATACATGCATACCAGAAGTGGAGTGCTCATATAAATGATGAAGTAAAACACTTACAATTTTTGTCTTAAAGATAGCATTAATATGATTTAAGCTGATCATGGGTTATTTAAATCCCAGTTCTGATTCAAGGTGAGATGTGATAGAAAAGAAAGACATAACACACATTATCATAGGTAACCTTTCTCTAGATTTTATACATCATCCTAAAAATAAAAGTTTTTATGGGGTCAGAGGAACAGTTCAGAGAAAACTGAACATCCCCTTCTCCCAGGCTAAACTCCATACTCCTTCAGCCATGTAGATACTCATTGTACTGTAGACAACAGAAGTGCAGTTTGCCTCTGGGCAGTATTCTTCTTTCCAAATCTATTCTTCCTACCTGGTTTAATTTTTAAGACTATGAATAGCTAAAAATAAAATAAATATGCTTCATATTTGCCTTCCTTGCTGATTTGAACAAGTAATTTCATTTCACTCTTCCAAATATACACAAGGATCTCTTTCTATTTAGGCTTGTTTTGCATTTTTCCATTGTTTTATTGGTAACAGTATTAATAACATAGAAAATGGATAATTCCACTGAGAAGTTATCAAGATAAGGAAGTCAAGTAATAGAAACAAGTGAAACAATCAATACAAAAAATGTGGAACTATAATTAACATAAAAATATTCTCATCATTAGAAATCTGAAAAATTAAGTATAGTAGCAACAGACCATTTTCTATGAACATCGTGACCCCAAAGCTATTCTATATATTTATAATATTATCTCTTTTACTCTCACTGTATTCCTTACTGAGAGAGATAGTTTCAAATTCATTTAAAAAATTAATTATGTCATTCCCAGGTTAGGACTTGTCATTCACACTTACAAAGACTGTGCCTTTCTATGAACTTTAACCCATTTCCGGTTTGCCCTGGGAATACTCAGCCAATCTGGAGGTGCCTGCAGCTTCAGGGTTGAGTAGGAGGTGACAGCTGGATTCCAGTCCTGCCCTTACCCCAAAGTGCTCCACAATAACAATGTTTTAGCACTGCGATGACAGACAAGTTCTCTTTTGTTTATAACTGTGAAAACAGGTTTTATATTTTACTTTCATACTAAAAAGCAACTGGCTTTGCTTCGACCCTTAAGAGCATGTTTAATTAAAATAAATGGAAGCTGTCTGGAAGCTTCACTTTTATTTATCTAAACAGTAAATGTGAAAGATGACATTTCATTATCAGATTTTTATTGTGTTTACCCTGCTTTTCGCTAAGGTATGCACCTTTATGATACTTTGTTCATGGAATTCACAGCGGATCTGATTTGCAAGGAATCAGCTCTGATTCATCTCCACCCTACTGGTATTTTTCAGTTCCTAAGTAACCACATCAGGGTAAACAAAAGCTACCAACTGGGTCAGGCTGGCTGCACAAGTCAAGGCATACTGCAGCAGCCCCAGGTTCACGAGAGGTTGAGTGATCCCAGGAAGTGCCGTCCTATTCTCTCACTGGTTTCGAATCTTTAGTACAGAAAATAAATCCGTTAATGTTAATAGGAAGATATTATCTGTAACTTAAAGTTGTTGCTGTTATTGCCCCAGCACCATACCTTGGGTAGTGTACAGGGATTGCACATCACTTTTACAGTGCAATAAGATTGAAAAACTGCTTTCATTATAAACCATTTTCCTCTGCAACTTAACAAATTACAGAACATATAAATATCCCTACTTAATTTCCTTTTCACACTCACACAAACTAAATACACAATGCTTCTGACGAATACAAAAACAAAGGATACAAATCACCTAATTTTTTATTCTCCATCAGTATAATAAGCATATAATTTATTTACCACTATTACCATAATTGGTGATCATTTGCCATAAATGTTTCATCATGTGTCTTGGCCTTATGATACCGTTCAGGGAAATATTAAATAATTTTCATGTGCTAAAATATTGTCTGTTTTGTTTCTATTGTAAATATTACTTATGCCTGTTTGTTGTTTAATTTAGAACCTCAAGAATTAGAATTTATGTTTAGAAAAAGAGGATCAATCAATCACATTTCTGACAAAATCTTTTTGTTGTATAAAGAATATACTGAAATATGTAGACATCAGAATACATGATATCAATTCTGCATTCTTCTTAAAGACTATTTTTTTAAGGGGACAGCGATATAGCTCAGTGGTCTATAACACCTGCTTAGGCAAGCTTAGGCAGTTGCATGGGACTGTGTTTCAATTCTCAGTACTAGATGCCACAGTTGAGCTTGGGGTTACATTTCTATAGTACCAGCCCTGAGCACAAGTATTGCTCTGATTTCGAAGCCAGTCGGGGCTACATGGTGAATTCAAGCCAGCCAGAACTATACAGAAAGACCTGGCTCAAAAACAAATAAACGAATATTTTTCTAAATTATCTTGATTTTATTTATTTATTTATTTACCTACTTACTTATTTAGTGGTACCAGGGACTGAACTCAGGACCCTGCGCTTCCCAAGCACATGCTTATTCTACTGAGCTATCTCCCTGGTTCTCTTGATATATTTTAAATCTTTATTCTTAATCTCAATTTTCTAATATGTAATTTTATATATCAAATTTTTTTAATCATGAAAGAATCGTCAAAATAACAATTGATGCACAAGTTACCAGACCCTTTGTGTTTGAAATTCACCAGTGTCATTTTATTAGGACTTAATTATGGCATAAATATGCTTATAACATGTTTACTTTTTATTTATAGCGTGAAATAATTCTATTTCACAGTTGTACTTAGCAGTGTAATGATATTGAAAAAGGTCTTGACGTTCAAAGTTATGCATTCCTTGGAAAGTGATTAAGCGAAGGCTAAAGTTGTTTACTCTCAGCAGTAAACGGCACGTATATCTTAGCCACCTTTCTCCACACTGAGACACAGTCCTCAACATCCCCAGTGCGAGGGAAGAGAGGTTGTCTTGGCCCTACTCTTCAGAAGTTTCAGTCGTCGCATGTCTGAGAGCATGGAGGAAAGGACTGAAGAGAGAAAAGCTGCTGTCATCGTTGAAGACAGGAAGCAGAGAGTGAAGGAAGGAGTTGGGGAGGGATATGCTTCTGTGGCTTAATTTAAAGAGGAAAGCAGGCATTTCCTGGGGGTTACCAAGACTTATTTGATACTACTTTGTGCCCAGTTGTATAGGCACATGCCTTAAACTTACAATAGGGTTACAGACCACTAACTCCAGTGTGAGTTGAAAGCATTGTTGTAGGCAGCTAAATCACATAGAAATATTATAGGCAGTCAGACAGGGCCAGGCCCTCAAGGAGACAGCACGGAAGACAAGATAAGTTGCAACTGTGAGAGAGATGGATTCTCCCACTGTGGGCTAGATCTAAGGACCAAAGATCGAAAAAAGCTTAGCTCCCTAAAGATAAGCATCTAGGATTGGTCATCACCTTGAGGAGGCCAGGGTGAGTCACTATTCCAACCACTACCAGCTGTTACCAGATAAACTCCTGTTCTATATTCATGCCTGCTCACTATGTCACTTGCTTCCCCATTTGGTACTGGATTTCATCAATTTTACCTGAGCAGTGGTGCTTGTAATCTCTTCAGTTGACCATAGTTTTGTTCTACCTCATTCCAATCTAAGTGAAATCTCATGTTCTCCACCTTAGACCCACCTCACTGTATGGTTTTACTCTATAAAAGTCCTTGGAGGAGACAGCTTCCCAGGGACAATTTTCCTGGGCCCCCCTTCTGTTCCTCTCTCTCGAACTGAAGTATTTTTCCCCAATAAATATTATAGTCTTACCCTATGTTTGTGCCTAAAATTCATTCTTAGGTTTTAGAGAATATGAACTGGTCCCAGGTAGCTTTCAGGTTGGGAGTTTCATTCCCCTATATCAGTGTCATCAGTGAAAAATGCACTGATAGACTTAACTATGAACATCTCATCTAAACAATTATTTAGCATCAGATCTTTACTCTCATAGCCTTGTTGCCCAAAGAGAAGTCGATTTGCTGAGGCCATACACCATCAAAAGAAAAGTATTAGATTTTCAACGCAAATGCTCTCTCTCAGCTCCAGTGGTTCTTACATGGATTTTCCTTCTGGCCAGCGCTTCCTGTCTTTCTTGTCATTCTTTTGTTTGTTTTGTTGCTTTGAGTAGGGCATTATTACGTACTTCAAGCTGGCTTTAAGCTCATGACAAACACAACGTTGGCTTTGAACTTCAGTGACTTTTCTGTCTCAGGTTTCTAAGTGCTAAAATTACAGATATGCACCACCATCTCTAGCCCTCTCCTCCTTTAAATATTTCATTTTGTCCCAAATTCAGAATCTTCTTGCAACCATCCACGATGAAATGCCCATGAAACCATCTTTTCTAAATAAGAAGAGGGAACAAAGAGAAGTTCATGTGAATTTTAAAGTACAGATAAATTAATTAGCATGTGACTATGCCAATGGTGACTGTCTGTATAACTTTACTTAGAGGTGTTGAATGCACGTTGCAATCAAGTTAGCTTTCTGAGCTGACTCAGAGATTAAAATTGCTAGCAATTGCTTCTGCAGAAGATTAGTTAAGGAGGACTCCTAAAAATAAACACTGGCAGAAGGGATGGAAGAAAAGATTTGGGTAAGGGAAGAAAGTTCCACCTACCCATAATCCTGGCTGATCTTTCAGTGCAAACAGTATATTCAACGGTCCTCCCACATTACAAGTTCTGTCTGTATCAACTGTCCTTCATAGAACCATGTCAATCAATCTTTGACTGTGGGCCACTCTTGGAAGGCAGACTAAGGAGATGTCTTCTTTTGAATTGAATCATCTCAGAAGTAAACGGAAAACTAAAGATAGTTCACTGGTGCCACTTGGAAGAGGAGGGTAGGCATCAAAGTCTTCTTTTCTGAAGAGATCCGAGGAGTGTGTGGTAGCCATCTTCAGAAGTAAAGAGACATCAGTAGAGAGGTATAGTCTCACTTGCTGCGAGAGATTATGATCAGAATCCTGGGAAGAAACATGGGTGTAGAAGCAATGAAAAAGCAAAGACAGGTACGACTTACATCCATTGAATTCAAGTGAAGCCAAGTTTACTTGTATTATGTGACTACTATAGTCTATTATTTTCTTCTCACTTCCCATCTCTTTCCTTAATGATTGGCTATAATAGGTAATTGAGAAAAGTATAAAAAGATAGTATAATTGCCTGAGGAATGTGATAGAAAGGAAAAATATTTTTTGGTATAACTTTGCATATTTGGTTTTGGGAAAGAGAGGGACTATTGCCAAGAATTCAGAAGAAAGTCAGTGGATCCCTGCAAGCGTCTCTGAAGACATGTGTTATCCCCAGGATGTTCACACTGTCAGAATATCGAGTTCCTTACTTCCTCATTTCTGAAAGTTCTGTCTCTTATTCTATCTGGTGATAAGCTGAAAATGTTTAGAAACAATATTTTATTTTATAAGGGAAGCCTCACGTGCATGATTACAACTTGGGAGCAAACTGCATCATTCTACCAAATATTTTTCACATTCTAAGTTAAAACTATAGGGACAAATAGTGACTTTCATGATAAAAACTATTTGTGCTTCAGAATTATAAAGTGCAAAGAAAAAATTCAGTAATACTGCAAAGGCTATATGTGGACTACATAAGCTGTTAGCAGAGTGTTAATGCATAATAAACAGAATTATTAAGATCAAATCATAATGGTGATACAAATTGAACATATGTTATATATTTTGGTATTTTAATTAATGAGGAACTCATCATGATTTATTGCTAGTTCAAAGATCATTTGAAAAGCTAAAATGCTTATAAAATGACAAAACTGATGAACTATGTAAAAAACAACTGTTTAATATGCAATGGGGATATAAATTATCTCTAGCATTTGTTTATTCACCCAAATGCAGCTTATTTGCATGTCAGACACAAATGAACAAACTGACTTGTGACTTCTTCAGATGAGATTCATAGTTTGTTAATAGCAAACAGGAGGGAAGAATAACCGATATTAAACCATACCTCACTTTTTCTTGCCCATATTCAATTCAGCTCTTTTTGTCAATACCAATCCAAATAATTTCTCCAAAAAGTCCTTATCATGTCATTCTGGAATGATATTTATATTTCATAAAGTAGTAAATTAAATAGCTCCTTCATCTCTCATTGTCCTGGTAATTACTGAAATGTATTGTTTAAATTTCATTCAAAATTAATGTCCTCTGTTCAAACTTATTTTTTTTATGATTTTTGATCATCACATAATTTTATAAAACTATGGAAAAGCAGGCAATAGAATTTAGAGAAGAAACAACTTCTGACATTGCCAGTCTGGCGGATAACCTACTACTATTATGGACTACTGGACTATATTGGATTATTTTGCTGAATTCATGCAGCTACAATATTTAAATGACAACGAAATGCCCTTCTCCTCTAGTGGTTCTCTCTCCCACTGTAATAACTAGAAGGCCTTACCCCAGCTGATGTAGCCATAGAATATGGTGCCTTGCTCTCTCGCACACCTAAATGATTGCTCAGAATAGTCCCCTTTGGAAAATTATCCACATAATAAAATTTAAAGGGGTTGTCCAACGCTGCATTGTAGCATAAAAAGGTTCATCGATGAAAAAGATGATGCTTCAATGTTGAATTTACAGAATCTGTTTGAGCAGCTTGTGTGCTGGGTGAAGGAAATGAGCTTCAATACATCCAATTGGCGAAGGACTTTGAGGCTTTCCATAAGAAGTGGCAGAGAACAGACCATGAGCTGGGGAAATGCAAGGATCTTTTGATGAAAGCAGAAACTAGGCATAGCGCTCTGGATGTTAAATTGAAGTTTGCAAGTAATCAAGTGGATGTAGAGATCAAACGGAGACAGCGAGCTGAGGCTAAATGTGGGAAGCTGGAATGATAGAATCAGCTGATTTGAGACATGCTCATGTGTGACACATCTGGCAGCATGTAACTAAGTGAAGAGCAAAAATCAGCTCTTGCTTTTCTCAACAGAGGCCAACCATCCAGTGGCCATGCTGGGAATAAAAGGCTGTCAGCCATTGATGAATCTCATTCCATTTTATCAGATATCAGCTTCAACAAGACAGATGAATGTCTGGCCTGGGATTCTGATTTGATGAGGAATTTTAAACTGAAGAACAGTCAAAAAATGTGTTCTAAAGCCAACTACTTGTTGATGAACCCCCTGGGCCTGTGAAGAATACATGTTCCATTGGATCAGGGGAATGAATCCATACTTGCAAAAACTACAGCGACTGTTCCCAATGATTTCCAACTTTTTTTAAATAAAGGAAAGTCATTCTGTTTTGTCTTTACACTTTGGATGCTGAAATTTTTCTATGAAACATATATGTGAATATCTTCTGTTAGAATTATTCACGGTGTCTGTAAAAATGGTTGTATTACTTAGCATATTTCTAGCTCATATTAACCCTGTCTGTAAGACACTTATTTATAATAATATTTTGAGAAAAGTAAATACATAACATTTTCAAAATGAAAATAAATTAACAAATAAATAATTTTTTTAAAAAATCTGATATTGTTAGACTTTTTGTTACTTAGCTCTGAGGAAGAATCCTAACAGTGATCTTCCAGGTCTCCCACTTTTTTTATACTCAAGTGGAAAAAACAAAACTTTTTATTTTATGACATGCAGATCAGCATAGGACAAGTAACATAGACCCTCACACAGCTTTACCTCCCACCACACTTTAACATGAAAAATATCAAATGAACCCCTTTTTAGTATTTTTAGGGAAGAGTCTACAGGGTGTTCAGGGTCTCACTACTAGATTGGACTCATAGTGATCTGCCTATTTACAGCCTCCTAAAAGCTTGGATTACAGGTGTACACCACCAGGCCTAGTCTCACTTGCCCTCTCAGGGAGCTCTAGGGGTGGAGCTGGCACAGCAGGCCTGGGGATCAAACCCTGGTCCGTGCTCCTGCTTGCAGATACTGTAATCCTCTGAGTTATTTGGCCACCCCTTCAAATGAACCATTACAGCCAACCAGCCACTCAATTTTATTTCTTCACCAAAGTTATCTTTACCTCAAAATACATGTTCTCCCACACTTACAAAACTACCTTTCTTTTCATATTCTTAGCTGATAATTTTTCTCCCTATTTTACTAATTTATATAGGCAATTTGAAAAGAATTGCCCCAACTCCAGTGAAATATGGCTTCCTATTGGCTTATATACCCAGATACTGTACCTTGCTCTTCAAATCAGCCTTCTCATCCCACTACAAAACCACCTTTCCCTTCTTCTGAGTATCTATCCCTATTTACTAACTGGTCCAATTGTTTCTTCTTACTTTCCCAACATTGATTTGTGTACCATTCTAGAGGTTAGCCAGCTCTTTGGGGACTTATTTACACCCCAAACTAAGTGAAAGAATACAAATTCCTTGTAGCAGGACAGTTGTGTGACTTTTTTTGTCTCATGTTTTCATTTATTACCTTTTTTTTTTTTAACAAACCTTTACTTTCGAGACAATATGGTCATAATTGGTATGTCATGACAACCAGTATGTAAATAGAAGACGAGAATGACAGGCATTCCAAGCATGACCCTACCATTACACAGTGCTTTCTACAGTGCAGTTGCTTCATTCACAGGTATCAGGATGTATAGTCGAGGTAAGAACACTACCAATTAAACCATACGTGTATATATACAAGTTGAATAAGGTAATGGTGGAAAGAATTTCTATCAGGTGTTTGAAAATAGCAGTTAATGGGTAGTATTCTCACCCTGACTAATTTCTCTGCTTTATCCTCATCATGTTAGCTGATCTCTTTGATTCCATAACTTTCAATGCCATCTTTGCAGCAAGGTGTGTCAGGAGTTGATCTCTGACCTGAGGTTGTGTGTGCATATGCACTCGCAACTAATTCAGTTACATCTGACTTCTAGTGGACTTCTCCACTGAGACGCGCTACCCATATATACCAAACACAAGTCCAATTTTCCATCCACTCATCATTTTCTTCAAATAAACAACAACATTGCTTAACTAGATCATTAAACTAAAATATTTTTGAACTCTTATTCTGCTTTATATTTTAAGTGTTATTTTATATCACTGTATCAGTCAGAGTTTTACTAGAAGTACAGATAAGAAACAAAAATGTGTACGTGTGTAAGAAATTCCAAGATTGGTTTACAATGGTCAGCCATGGAGACAATGAGGAAGCATGCAGAGGACATCTGCACACTGGAGACTGAAGGATTCAGTTCAAGTCTGGAGCCCACAGCAGTGTTCCATACAAGTCTGTATCAGGATGCTGCTGGATATGTGACAGAAGGCTGATGAGTCTACACTGGAAGGCTGAAGGATCCAAGGCAGCAGCCAAGACTCTGCACTAGAGCCAGGAGATGGTGTCCAAGCTAATGGTGAAGACTGAAACTCCTCCAAGGAAGAATGGGACCCTCCGCCCTTCTTCATTCTCATCTAAAGAGATGAGTCACTCTAGGGTAGGGCCTCCATGCCCTAGTGTGTGGAATTACTGAGCCAATTTAGTTAAGTGCTTAGCTTCTCAAGTTGACACAATCAACCAACCACTACAATCCACCCCTTGTCAACTTGGCAATTAGAAGTATTTTCTTGAAACAGGAAGCAAAAACTTTGATAGTGAATCACTAGGGGTAATGATGACTGGTACTATTCCTACTCCCACTCCTTGATTCCTGGACCCATGAATCCTGGCTATGGGGGACATAGTTCCCCATAGAGGGTGCTGCTTCAAAGCATATATGCAGCCTTCTGAAGTACCTTACCCCAGCCCTGCAAACTATTGCCACCTTACTGGTTCTGTAACTGTGTCTTCAAAAGACCATTCCACTTTTCTATAAATCCAGCTGCTTCTGGATGGTAAGGAACATGATAAGACCAGTGAATTCCATGAGCATGAGCCCACTGCTGCACCTATTTGGCTGTAAAATGTGTTCCTTGATCACAGGCAATGCTCTGTGGAATTCCATGGTGGTTGATAAGGCATTCTGTAAGTCCATGGATGGTAGTTTTGGCAGAAGCATTCCATGCAGCAAAGGAAAATCTATGTCCAGAGTATGTATCTAGGCCAGTGAGAACAAAGCACAGTCCCTTCCATGACGGAAGCGATCCAATATAATCAAGTGGCCACTAGGTTGCAGGCTGATCACCCTGGAGAATGGTGCCATATCAGGGACTCAATGTTGGCCTCTGTTGCAATTGTTGGCCTGTTGCCATTGTTGCTGTTCCACCGCCAAGAACTGCTGCTCTATACCATGTACCCCTCTGCCTTGGAGCCAGGTGAATAGGGCCTGAAACCTCCAGTAACTGTGAGTTAAAGAAACCTTTCCTTCCTTCATTTTGGGTGTAGGGTATTTGTTCCCATAAAGAGAGATGAGAAAATGAGACAGAGTTTTATGGGCACAATAGAGACTGAAGGATTTAGTTCAAGGCCTGGAGCCCATAGCAGTATTCTGTGCAGGATGCCAATAGTTTTCTGATGGAAGGCTGATGAGTATACACCAGAAAGCTGAAGGAACCAAGGCAGAAGCCATGAGTCTGTGCTAGAGCACAGTCCCTTCCATGATGGAAGTGATCCAATATAACCAACCAGCCACTAGGTTGCACTTAATCTCCTTTAAGTGATTAGTCATTCAATCACTTAAATTGAGGATATAGGCCCTCCACATCCTAGGGGATGGAATTGCTGAGCCAATTTAGTTAAGCTCTTAGCTTCTCAAGTTGACACAATCAACCAACCACTACAATGCCTACATTAATTAATTAATTAATTTATTTATTTATCAGCTCAGCCTGAGGGCAAGGCTGGTAACCTATGTGTAACTGTTCCCTTGTGCCTGTTTAAGCATGCCTAAGCAGGCACTTTATATCACTGAGCTATCTCACTGGCCCCTCTTCTTCTGCTTTAGATCACATTTGTTCTTCAGCAATATTTATTTTTTCAACAGACAAAATGTGTCCTAAAATTCACTTGGTTATTTTTCCATCCTTCTTGCCTTTTCACTTATTTCAAAATAGAAGACCTAAAAAATCCTAACCTTTGGTCTAAATAGTTTATCTTTGTAGTTCTCAGACTGGCTTATTTATAATATTAATCATACTATTTAAATCATTTAGCAGAATCTGGGAACACCTTTATTTAAAGTAAAAATAAAATCCAAACACTTTTACATGGACTACAAAAATCTGTAAAATCTGGATCTTGACTGAAAATTTAGATTATTTTTGAAGATCTTTAATGACATATTATTTACTTGGGTAAAATAAGCAAAGTTTTATTTTCAACATCATGCTTGCTTTGATTAGAATAATCTTCTTTCAAAATTTGTACAATTTTTCATAAGCATTTTAAAGATTTTTTAAATTAATCTGTCTGAAAATTATTTCCCGAAGACATTATCCAGTCTTCCAGAAACCAAAGAATCCTCCCCACATCCTCTTGTCTATCCATACTGTGATGCTATTTCATATTCTTCAGAAAATATATTATTAAGTAAAATAATATACATGTATGCATATGCCATGTATAATAATTATGGATATATATATGTATATATACATATATATATTCAGATATATGTATACCACATATACATTTCATTTCTTAAGATATTGGCTATTGGGATCATGGGATTATGACCTGACCAAGTTCATCTGTTCTATCATTTATGCAAACTCTCCACTAACCAAATCATTTTTCTATAAAAAAAGAAATGTGTGCATGCACACACACACACACACACACACACACACACACCTCTTCTGCAAATCCATAAATTTCCTAGCAACTCCATGAACATAATCCTTCAGCTAACTAGACATTTTCCTTTTGTTCTCACTGTGGTCATGCTGATTAAAATTCTTTTGCTGTTTTCACCACTGTTTACCTCTTTAGAATCTTAGGGTGAGTGATTGAGCCTATTCCTCTGGGAATCTTCAAAACTCCAATTACAGAAACTCCAATTACAAAACTCCAATTAACAACTGCTCAATATATTTAAATAATCTTTGGTGTATTAAATGTCTTAGATCCTGTGACAAAGAGAATCAATTACATTCAAAATTATGTATCAGGGACTGGGGAAATAGCTTGGTAGCATAGGAGACTGCCTGAAAGCACAAAGTCCTGATTTTGACCCCCAGTAGCACATGCCATGCCAGCCCCAGAAGCCCAGGTACACCTTGCTAGCCCCAGAAGGGGACATGATGGTGCATGCCTGTAATTCCACCACTAGGGAGGCTGAGACAGGAGGATCACTATGAGTCTGAACTGTGTAACAAGACCCTGTATTAAAAAAAGAAAGTTATAGATTAGTCTGCACACAGAAGTGAAAATTATCCTATAGTGAAAATTATCCTATAGAAAATTATCCTAATATTTTTAAAGAAATTTTAAAAATATTCCATTATGAACAAAATTCTTCTTACTAAGTGTATTGGTTAGGGTTTTACTTAGAGGAACAGATATAATATAAGGAAGATATTAACAC
>NDGN011370676.1:0-10317 GCA_002564285.1 Tympanoctomys barrerae
CTATGTTTGCTGAGCTTGTTCTAAGTAGGTGCTTTAGACCACTGAGCCATCTCACCAGCCCTACATCCCCATTTTGAGACAGTCTTGCCCAGTTGCTAAGTTGTCCAAGCTGGGCTTGCACTTGTGATCCTCCTGCCTCAGCCTCTAAGAGAGCTTCTGTCAGTGGCTCTCCAGATGTCACCCTTGAGGACACCATGGCCACCCATACCCTCCTCTCCTATATCTCTCCTACAGGGCACAGCCATGCACTGTGGCATCTCCATGGCCCCCTGCCTGCCCACTCTCACCACCCATCCTCTGCCCCCACCACCAGCGATGGCTTCTCCAGACAGCATTGTCCAGCAAAACTCCTGGCAGTGATAGACATGTCCCAGGTCTGCTCTGCCCAGTTAAGGGCCTTATACGCCATGTAGTTCCCAAGTATAGGAAATAGTTCTGGGCACAAGATTGTCATTTGGAGCAAAAGTGTGAGATCAATCTGAGCCATACACAAAAGTTTTTCATTAATTTTAAATTAACTTAAAATTCATGTTGACCCTCTATACCTTTGAGTTCCTCATTTTCAGATTCAATGAACTACAGATTTAAAACATTCTTTAAAAAACAAATTACATCTGTAGCAAACACAGAGAACTTTTTTCTTGCAGTAGTTCTTAATGTATCAAAATTATTTTCATAGTATTTATATAGTAGGAAGTATTATAGGTCATCAGATGATTTATAGGCCAGACATGGAGGCATCTTGGCATCCACAAGGCCGAGGCAGGAGGATCACCATGAGTTTGAGGTCAACCTATCTCAAAGCCCTGTCTCAAAACCATCAAGACAATATTTAAGAAGCATGGGAGGTTATGTGTAGGTTTTGTGTAAACACTACACCACTCTATGTAAGGGAGTTAGGTCCCTGTAGAATTGATGTCCAGGGCTTCCTAGGGCCATTCTCCTGTGGATACTGCAGGACAACAGTGTACATAGTGGCCCTTGGCTGGCAGCTGCTGGCTGAGGCAACACAGGTCTCAAGCATGAGCGGACAGCATCACTGCTGGCTGTGTAAGTGCTGCTGGGTGGGTGAAGCTGAGTGGGCAGCCTCCTTCTCATCCAGTCTGCTGTGGCCTGGAGCTCATTTCCCTGGAGGCTGATCCAACAGCCCTAATTTCATCTGTGCTGGTGGCTTTACATCTGGCCCAGGATGCAGCCTTGGGTCACATCGGCACATGGGGTCGGCAGAGGTCCACGGTGGAAGGTTTGGGAAACCTGGAGAAGGCAAAGGCAGGCAATACTTGCTGCAGGATTCCCAGAGCCTTTCCCACATCCAAGGGCATGGTGAATTTCCAGGAGGAAAATAAACCGACATCAAGCATGTTTTCCAAATGTCACTGCCACCAGGGACCCCTTTCTTGATGGTGCTGTGATCCACTGATTGCTGTAGGCAGTGCTCGGAGCAATGTGCCCGGGGCCTTTGAGTGCCTTCGTGCCTGGATCTGACTCCTCAGGAGGCCAGGTGTGGCTCTGTGATTGTCTCTCTCCCTCAGCATTGTAGCTCATTGGGTCCTTCATTTATTCATGGAACACAATAGTGTGAAGGACAGGAGCCCAGGGTGTGGCAGGACCTTTCCTCTCTGGATCCATGCACGCCAACTGTTGTTGGGTCCTACTGTGGGCCCCTTGTTGCCTGGCTCTCATGCTCCCCTGCCCCAGCCCATGCTCGGTGTCTGTGCTCTTGGATGGGTGTCTCTGTAGCCCCGTGCTTCTCCTCCTCTTTCCCATGGTCCTGCATCCCGGAAATACCTGTGACTCTTCCCCTCCTCCAGAAAGCCTCTCTTGACCTTCCCCACTTCAAATCTTATTCTTCTGTCACTCAGTGGGCACTGACATATAAGTGCCCCAGCCTGGTATGAGGCTCCAGCCGAGCCCCACCCCGGGTGCCTAGCTGACACCAAAGTTTACAGAGTGTGCTCTGCTGGGATCAGGAGAGCAGGGAAAGCAGTCAAGACAGGACTTCAGCCAAGCAGGGATGACTCAAGGGTGGCAGTGGGCAGCAATGTTCTGGACTTCTTAGAGATACCTAGATGCACCCTGAACCTGGCTTCAGTGCCAGTGTCCCACCTACCCATGAGCGGGCTGCTCCTCCTGCAAGGAGGTCCAATTCACTATGGAGGCAGTGGCCATACAGTGCAGGGGCAGAAGGAAACTGAAAGATCCTGCCTTCTGGCCCTCAGGTTCCCTTACTCACTGGGCTGAGCCTGGTTCTCGCAAAGCCTTCTAGCTTGGCCCCTCCAACTTGTCCTCTGCAGCTCTGCTTCCGGGCACAAGAGGGCAGCCGAGAGCTTCGGCGCTGGGATATTGGGCCGCGTTGGCTCTAAAAAAGGAGCAGCATGCTTTTCTTTACTAAACCTGTTGCACTGGGGGCTGAGCTCTTCTCAGGGCACCGGGTGGCCCTCCTTGGGCATCCAGAGGGAGTCTGACTCAGTGGCCCTCATGTCTTTTCGCAGTGGTCCTTCGCCGTCGCCACTATCACAGAAATCCCCCCTGTCATTTTCCTCCCCAACTTCCTGGTGCAGAGGAAGGTGCTGCGGCCCCTTCGGACCCAGACAGGAGGAACCATCATGGTAGGTAGAGAAGGGGTGTCCAGGGTTCCCACCACAGCCTGTACCCTGCAGTGTGCACCACCCCCCTACTTCCTAGTAGGCTAGGACCTGAAAATAACCCTCCAGCCCCATTCTCCAAAGCTTTACCTAGCATCGGATGTTAAGAGTTCACTGTCCCTCCTTTTCGAGTGACTATTTGCTGGTATATAGGATACCTCACCCCTCCATGTTCTCCTCCAAAGACTGTTCTGTCCATGGTCCCCTGTTCAAGAGGGAAAACCAAACCCTGCCCCATCGTGGGTGTGGCAGTAAGAACCCATGCTCAGCAGAATCAGTTTTCACACCCTCTGTGTGGTTTTCTTAAAAACTGACTCCCACTTTGTGGAGCTGATTGGAGGCACAGCTCACGCATAAACGCTGCTGATCTAACCCAGCCCTCGGTCAGTAGCTACTGGACACCACAAGTAATCTCCATCCCCCAAACTGGATCCTCATAGGATTTCTGTCACCAGTCTACCATATTTCCATGAGCAAAAGAAAGTGGGCACTTTTCCCTTTCAAAACCTCACTTAAAACACTTGTGATAATACTTAACTCAGTTACTTCCACTTTGCTTGCAAAATTGCTGGGAGGCTTAGGCACCGTGCACTGCGCTGCTGGCCTGGCCCTTCTTACTGGCTGGCTGTGTTTGCTGATGGGCTGAATGGGGCACCCCTTGTAGCCCACCTCGCTGCTTATTTCCACCCCAGAGCTGGCTGGAAATTGCTCACGGAATGGGTGTGTGAGGCTGTGAATGAGTTAATGAATAAATGGGTGGATTAATGAATGAGGGAAGGGGACTGGTTGCCCATGCCCCACCCTCTGCTTATCTCTGAAGGCAGGGAAGCTGGCTGTGGACCGAGGCTGGGCCATCAATGTGGGTGAGTACCAGGAAGAGGGTTTGGGGCAGGGACCCTGGGGGTGGCAGCACCAGAGCCACCCAAGCCTCCTATGGAGGGGTCTGGAGGAAGTGTGCAGCCTGGTACCTGGGAGGGGCTAGCACTCCCTCTGTCTGATGTAGGATCCTGGTCTAACAGGCTCCTCGCTGCAACTTCCAATGATAGGGAGCCCCTGCCCGCCCCCAGGCCTGTGCATGCCCCAGGCAGCTGCGCCTAGAAATGATGCCTCCCTTACTGGGGCTCCCCAGAAGGACTGTCTGTGGAGTGCAGGGCTTGGTCATGTGGTGGGTGGACAGGTCGAAGGTCAGCAGTGTCTCCACAGGGGTCCAGAGGGCATTGCTCCCGTTCCCCACTGTCCCATGGGACTAGTTCACACAGGAAGGCTGCACACGTGGGGCTCTACGGTTCCTGCACTTGCCCTTGGGGTGGTTGTGGGTCCATTTTAGAGTACCCTGGTACTCAGGCTCCCCCGAGGTGTGGGGGAAGGGGACCCTGACACAGGCTCTGAGCTCTCCTGGTCTTGGAAGGTGGGCAGAACCCCTGCCACCATGGCAGCCAGGACCAGGAGAGGGTCCCCTCCCAGTTAACCCTCAAGGTTGGGAGCATACTGTGGGCCCAGTGCCTGCCTAGGGAAGGGCGGCTCCCTTTGTGGGGTGACTTGTTGTGATGCCACCTGGCCTGTGGACAGGGACCTGCCAACCACCCATGACTGTATAAGAGAGGAACAGACACTGTGGGGTTGAGGGACAAGGAAGCACCTGGTACTGACCGTGCCCCTCCCGTTCTGCAGGGGGCGGCTTCCACCACTGCTCTAGTGACCGCGGTGGAGGCTTCTGTGCCTATGCTGACATCACGCTGGCCATCAAGGTGGGTCTCCAGGGGCCCTTAGGTCCCCCTGCCGCCCTGTGTGGGGCTCTCTCTCCACCTTGGGACCCAGGGCCAAGGCTAGTAGTACCACCCCAGTGTGTCTCTGCCCTTGCTCTGTGTGGAAGGGACTTGTCAGTCTCCTCTGCCCCAGGGACCCTGATGGGCAATGTCAGAGTTAAGTCACCTGAGGAAGGGCTTTGCTGCTAGACCAGGAGGATGGGGAGGATCAGGAGGTGGAGGAGGTGGCTAGCTCTGATGGAATTGAGAACAGCTGGCATCTGTGGGTGCTCCACCCACGCCCCTCTTCCTCATGACAGCCCCACCCTCATGTGTTCCAGATAAGGAAGCAGAGGGCCAAGGAGGGGAGGCTGCTGTGTACCCAGCCTTATGCTGGGCATCTGGAGGGCCCGACGTCTTCTTCCTGGGCTCACAGCATCTGCTGGCGGGCTAGCAGATCTGGGCACTATGAGAAGGGGTGCAAGGAGATGGGGTGGGAGGAAGGAGGGGCCCTTCCTGGAAGGAGTGTTAGGGTTTGGCCTTGTAAGATGAGCCAAAGACTGGGCAGTGAAGTTCAAGGGCTTCTCCCTTAACTCTACACCTTCCCAGGGGATCCAGGGAAGTCCAGGGTCTGTCTCCAGGACTGGACGCATGCCTCCTCCTCCAGGGAGCCTGCCCTGACCACCCCTGTGCACACTCAGGCTTCTCCAGAGCTCCACAGCATCCCTGCAAGTGCTTTCTCCCCCTGTCCACTATGCGCCCTCCATCTCCTAAACCCTAAGGGTTTCTGGGTCCTCTGGCCTGGCCATCAGTCCTCACCTTGTTCTTCCCCTCCCTGGGCAGTTCCTGTTCGAGCGAGTAGAAGGCATCTCAAGGGCCACCATCATTGATCTTGACGCCCATCAGGTGAGTGCCCTGGGCTCAGGAGGGAGCCCAGGCTCGGCTCCTTCACCACAACCTGGCAGCCATCTCTCACCCAGCCCTGCCCAGTGGCACCCCGGCAAAGTCCCCATGCTGCTGCTCTGAGCTCCTGTTTCACGTGGCTGGCCATGGAGGTCCGTGTCTGAACCCAGAGCTCCCTGGCCTGGCCTGGTAAGGGTCCTGGCATCTGTGAACAGCTCTCGTGTCATTCCCGCAGGGCAATGGGCACGAGCGGGACTTCATGGGTGACCAGCGTGTGTACATCATGGATGTCTACAACCGCCACATCTACCCTGGGGACCGCGTCGCCAAGCGTAAGCTGCTGCCCCTCTGCAGGCCTGGCTCAGGGCACTCTGTGGGCCTGTGGGGGTCACCCCACTTCTCTGAATCCCTGAGGGTGGGCTGGTTCCCAGTGCGCATCAGAGCAGGCTGAGGGGCAGGCAGCCCCCACAGAGCCACACAGCTGCCCAGGACATGTGTGCACGGGTCTATGTGTTAGCGTACTATTGAAGCAGCCCAAAAGGAAAGGACATAAAGAGAAGGCACAAAGTAAGGTGGCAGAGAGAAGTCTCAATATAAGACCTTGTTAGAAGGTAAATAAAAATGGAGACAACTCATCAATACAAAGACGGGAATTTTCAGATGAGATTTGCAAGCAGGAACTGCCTACTCTGCAGATCTAGGCCTGTGATAGCTTTCTGTGGCTGTGACAAAATGCCTGAGCAAATGAATTTATAAAGCCACCTGGTTCTGGTGGCTCCTCTCCATGGTGGGCTGGCCCTGCAGCTTGGGGCTGGGGCAAGCCCACATATCACAACAGGAGCAGAGCAGTGCAGAGTTACTCAGCCCAAGGCCACCAGGAGGAGGGAGACAGTGAGGAAGGGGCAGGCCCGCCCACCCCCATGGGGCATATCCCCCATGACCTTGTGTTCTTCGCTTAGCTCCATCTCCTAAAGGTACAGGCAACTTCCAATGGCTGCACCAGCTAGTAACCAGTTTAAAACACAGCCTTAGGGGACTTTGCACAAGGGGTTAGTGAGTGTGGTGTGAGTAAGCCACCCCAGTACAGCCTAAGGTACAGGTTTACAAACTGAATCCTGACTGGGACCCGAGAGGTGGGTGGGTCCCAAAGTCAGGCTCTGTCCGCAGTGGTCGCTGGGGGCCGTGGCAGAAGGTGCTCAGCTCTCTGCAGCTCTCAGCACCCCTGCCAGCTCAGCGTTGGTGACAGGAGCAGCCATGCTGCCCGATAGTCAGACAGATCCAGGTACAGCCCTTCTTCCACTAGGGACAGGCCCCATCCTAAGCCTCAGTTTCCCTCCCGTGCCCCATGGGGCTGGGGATGTGTCCCTCTCAGAGGCCATCAGGCGGAAGGTGGAGCTGGAGTGGGGCACAGAGGACGATGAGTACCTGAGCAAAGTGGAGAGAAACTTGGAGCGAGCCTTCCAGGAATACCTGCCCGACGTGGTGGTGTACAACGCAGGCACCGACATCCTGGAGGGGGACCGCCTCGGGGGGCTGTCCATCAGCCCTGGGGTATGCGCCCACCTGGGAAGGGGCTGGCGGGTGGCCTGTGTCAGGAAGGAGCTGCAGCCCAGCCATGCACAACAGGACTCCTGGTGCCTGAGCCCACTTTCTCCACCCTCACAGGGCATCGTGAAGCGGGATGAGCTGGTTTTCCGTGTGGTCCGGGCTCACCAGATCCCTATCCTCATGGTGACCTCGGGCGGGTACCAGAAGCGCACAGCCCGCATCATCGCAGACTCCATCCTCAATTTGCACGACCTGGGGCTGATCGGCCCTGAGACGCCCAGCGTGTCGGCACAGAACTCAGACACACCGCTGCTCCCGCCTGCGGTGCCCTGACCCCTACTGCCCACCTAGGTGTTCCCTGCCTGCCTCTGGGCCCTGCCCGCTGCCCGCCTTTGCGCTTTTCCTTCTCTAACCTTCTGGCTGGGAGGTGGCAACCAGTGACGGGTGGGAAGGGCAGGGCCATCCCACGGAAGATCCCACGCAGGCCCGGGAGGCGGTGAGTTCATGAGCTTGGAGGTGCAGGAGGCTTGGGGCTGCAGGGAGGTGGCCAGGTACTGGCATCCAGGGACACGGAGAGAGTGTCTGCTGTCCCTGTGGGAATAGGTGTGGGGGGCATCTGCCTGCTCCTCCCCTCAAGGTGGGAGCTGGGGGGCCCTAGGCATGGGGGCCCTGGGGAAGGTGCAGTGGGCTCTCCCATCTGGGGTTCCCCCTCAATAAAGCAAGGTCCCAACCTGCTTTCCCAGCACCTTTGTAGATGAGAACAGGAGGCAAGGCATGCAGGCCCTGCTTTGGAATCATGTCCCCTTTAAGCATGAGGCAGGTTGCAGGGAGGAATCCTCAGATCAGAAATGAGGCCTAGCCCTGGAGCCTCAAGGGCCTGTTGGCCTTGGGGGGAACAGGGGAGAGGATGGTGGGCCCCACAGGCAGTGCGCAGGGGGCCGGGCTGGGCTCCCTGGAGGTTGGTGGAGACAGCTAGTTGGAGCAGCCAGGGAGTGGGCAGCAGGGAGTGCTGTCTGTGCTTTCCCCATCTCCTGCCCATGGCTTTTCCCCATCTCTCCTCTGAAAGTGACATTCAGGAAGTTGGCGGGGCCATAGCCACCTCTCCTCGGCAGTGGCTGCCACATTGACCCAAGGTGGGGAGAGAAAGGTCTGAAGGCCACACACTGTCCACCCACTGACCCTGGGCCCAGACTCAGGGCACTAACAATGCCCTTTGACAACCCTGCCCTTGCCATGGTCTCTCTGTGTGTAACTCAAGGTCCTTAACAGCCCAGCTGTTCATGCCAGTGCAAGCCTGATACCCCTGGGTGCTGGGAATGGACACAGCTTGTCCTGAGGTGCCTCTGTGCTAGAGAAGCCTAAGGCTGCTGTGTGTTCTGGAGGGAATAGGCCCTGCCTCCCAAGGATGAGAGAAAATAAAGTTTTAACATTCAAGCAGCAGGATGCCCGGTGCGGGGTAGCTGCCCAGTAAAGGCTGGTGTTTTATTCCATCATGGAGTCTTGGAGCATCAGTAACAAGTCCTGTGTAGCAGAGGAGGGAACTGAGGCTAACAGGGTTGGACCTTGGTCTGGGCCCACACATTATTTGAGTCACAGAGCCAGGCTGGAACCCAGCTCTGCCAAACTGCAACTGGTCTGGAAATCTGTAGGGGTGGAGGGTGAAGAAGGGGTTGCTCCCCAGACAGGAGATGAGGGGCTCCTGGGACTGAAATCACTGGGATTGGGGGCTAGGAGGCAGGGGGTCTTGGCCCAGCGGTGAGGGGCCGGTGAACTAGACTGCATGGGGTAGGAGCCATTGGGGGAGGGAGTTCCTTTCTTCTGGGGACACAGCTGGAGGGAGCTGCACCAAGGTGGGGCAGGAGCTTGTCTTTAGCCTGGCAGAGAGACCAGGGTATGCTGCAGTGGCACAGCCTGGGTACTGAGGCCTTGAGGCCAGACAGTGCCAAGCTTGAGCCCATCAGGGGGGCCAGGCTGAGGAGAGGCACAGGCCAACACTGACCAGGGCCCAGCTCTGTTCTGGGCTCTCAGGATGGGCTTGGGTGCCCTGCAGAGCCACAAGGCACCGGGGTGGGGATGACTGAGGCCTGGAAGGAGTTCGTTCCTCACTGAAAGCTGCCGGCCCTGAGAAAAAGACAGCATTCCAGTCAAGTCTCCAACTCCAGTGAGGTGCGCTCTCTTCTAAACCTTAGCTTCCAGCTAAGGTGGTGGGCTGCAGGAACAGATTCTCTGAAACCTGTGGGCATGTAGGGTACCTGTCCTGTGGGTTCTGGTGACCCTGGGATGGTAAGCAGGAGGAGGATGGGGGAGAAGGAGGAGGGTCATCGTCTCATGGGCAGGCAGGAATGTGGTGGCACTGAAGTGCTTGGTTCTGCTCATAGGACCTGGGCTTGGTACAGTGGGCACCTTATACCCTGGTCACAGAAATCCCAGGGCTAGGCTGTCTCAGGAGGCCCCCAGTGGGTACTTACCCTGGGGAGTATGTGTGCACCTGTGTGTGTGTGTGTGTGTGTGTGTGCGCGCGCGCGCATGTGTGTGTTGCAGGTGTAGCTTAGGGCCAGGCACCAAGCAGGTGCTGCATGCCCACTCCACCCCCAGCCCTGGGCCCCAGATTCATGGCCACGGTGGGTGAGTGAAAGTGAGGAGAAAGCTTTTCACAACTACTCTGTGTGTGTGTGTGTGTGTGTGTGTGTGTGTGTGATCTGTCCCCATATGGGGTCAAGGGAGGGGATTTCCAGATGAACACTGAGGGCTGGCACCTGTCCTGGGATTCCAGGTGGATCTGAAGGGTCCTTTGGGATGCAGCTTCCAGGGCTCCTCAGCCAACCCCTCTAGGAGAACTGCCCGTGTGGTTTCTTTCAACTCTGCCAGCACTGGCTGGGAATGCCTACTAGGGGCCCCGGGCCAGCTTGTGCCACATACTGTGAGCAAGACTGTCATATGATTGTTAGGGAAGCTGCCAGGGACAGGCTGCAGTTGTAGACTCTGGAGACAGGAATGAGGACAAGACAAGAGAAGAGCTGGGTTAGGTGGTAGCCCACTTCCTGAGCAATAGTAAGAGCCTTTATTTATACTTTTACAAAGTTGCAAGACCCAAGGTTGCCTAGAGACTAATAGCCCCAAGGTCCAGGCAGGATGTTTTTCTCTAGGCGGAGGTAGCTTGATTGCTTTAGGCCATAAGGCCTCATCCGGCCCTCCCACATAGGATCAATTTCCAGCTTTAGCAGATCCCCACATGTTCCTGCCTCTCTGTGCCTTAGTTTACTCATCTGTAAAATGGGGGTGACAACACCTGCCTTGTTGGTGTCATAAGAATAAAATAGCATTTTTAAAGTGTGGGAAAGAACTGCTTCACCCCTCATTACCATCCTCATCATCACCATTTATTTTCTGTTTTGTTTGAGATTTGTATCCCAGGCTGGCCTCAGACACACTGTGCAGACCAGGCTGGCTGGCCACCTGGCTGCCTCCCTGGGAAA
>NDGN011370714.1:0-11224 GCA_002564285.1 Tympanoctomys barrerae
TTAACCACTAGGAAGAATGTATGCAATGTGTTAATTATTGAAACTGTACTACCAATTTGATTTTAAAAAAATAAAATAAACGATAAATAATAATAAAAACATAGGTATGCAGGTGCCCTAAAATATTCTGATTTTAATTTCTTATGGTATACACAAAGGAGTACTATAGTAGAATCAAACGGAAGTTTCCTTTTTAGTGCTTTGAGGAACCACCATTCCGATTTCCAGAATGGTTATACTAATTTACATTCCGGTCATCAGTATAAAAGTGATCCTTTTTTTTTCTCCCTGCATTTATGCAAGCTATTCTTTTAATTTTTTTTATATTCTTTTAAAAAAATTGTTACCTTTCTTTCTTTTTTTTTCTTATGGTCAGCTCTGCCCACCCTGGGGGCGGGGCTGGCATGGCATGTGGTGCTGGCGATCAAACCGAGGTCCCTGCATGCTTGCCTAAGCTTGCCTACGAAGGCGCTTTAGACCACTGAGCTATCTTGCCAGCGCCCTCCCCCTTTTTTTATATTCTTGATGATAACTGTCCTTACTCTCTGACTGGGGTGAGATGGAATTTCATTGTTGTTTTGATTTGCATTTTCTTAATAGCAAAAGATGTTAAATATTTTTTTACTTATAAGGCATTTATATATTTTTCTTTAAAAGTGTCTGTTAAATGCTCTGCCAGTTTATTGATTAGGTTGTTTGATTTTTTTGGTGTTAAGAGTGTTGAGTCCTTTATATAGTATAGATAAGAATTGTTTGCTGGAAGAGTAGCTAACAAATCTCCCATTCTGCATTCTTCCTCTTTCTTATATTGGTTGTTTCCCTTGCTAGAAACTTAATAATTTGATACAGTCCTATTTGTTGAGTTTTTCTATTATTTCCTGTGCTATTGGAGTCCTATTCAAGAAAGCTTTGCCTGTGCCTATGGTTTAACGTGCTTCCCTTTTGTTTTCTTCTAATGGTTTCGATGTTTTAGGACTTATACGTAGGACTTGAATCAATTATGGATTGATGTTACTAGAAAGAGATAGGGATCTGCATTCAATCTTCTGCATGTGGATATTTAATTTTCCCAGAGCAATGTATAAAAAAGCCATCTTTCCTCCACTGTATGTTTTTGGCTTCTTTGTCAGGAGTCAGGTGACTGTAGATGCATGGGTTAGTTTCTGTGCCCTCTTTCTGTGCTGCTGGTCTGTGTGTCTATTTTTGTGCCATTACCATGCTACTTTTGTTTCTATTGCTTTGTAGTGTAAGATATAAGCAAAATATGTGGTGAACATTAAAATTTTAAAATTATGGTAAAAACACATTGCCATAAATCCCCCTTGAGGTACACCCCTCACTCTGATTGTACATAATGTCTTCACTCTTGCCTCTTTTGGAGTTCTGGAAGTTCTCTTTCCTGAGTTTCTCTATGAGAAGTGCTAAAAACATATCCTGAATGCTCTGCTAAGTGCCATCCAATCGACAGGCAAGCTCGTAAACCATGTATGGTGTGTGCTCATCCACCTTGTTTACCAAACGTGGCACCGTGTGACTGCAGACTCTTCCCAGGTCAAAATGACTGTGAACGGTAAATGATTTGAATGGGTTTAGGATATCGAGGCAGTCACAACAGCACCACTAAAGATGCTCATGAAAAAGGACTTCTACAACTACTTTGGACATTACCAAGAATGATGGGGCAAATGTTGAAAGCAAAGGGGGAACATTTTGAAGCGAAGTTAATGGCATACAAATTTTCAAAAAATTTAAATACCACCTATCTTGATCAGACATCATGTACTGTAATTTAAAGTCAGATACTGTGATACTCTTAGCCTTGTTCCTTTTGTTCAGGATATCTTAAACTAATTTGGATCTTTTGTGTTTTCATATGAGTTTTAGGATTATTCTTTCTAGTTCTGTGAACAAAGCATTAGAATTTTGGTGGAGATAATGTTAAATGTGTAGATTGCTTCTGGTAATGGGCATTTTAAGAATATTAATTTTGCTGATCCATGAACATGGGTGGCCTTTCCATCTTGTAGCGAGACTTCTAGGAGATGTCAGTATTTTTCTCCATTATTATAAGGTTTTTGTTGTAGAGATTTTTTCATGTTTTTGGTTCAGTTAACTCAGAGTTTATTTTGTTATTTGAAGTTATTTTGGGTAAAATTTTTTCCTGCTTTCTTTCTTGTCTAATTTGTTATAGGTAAATGGAAATCTGTAGAGTTTTAAATGTTGATCTTATATTTTATTAGTCATCTTTTCATCCATGTATGCCCAATAATTTTTCTCTCAAATGCAATATATGCTTTAATAGTTTTTTTTTCCCACAGAGGTAGTATGGAAATGTTCCATGTTATGACCTTAAGAGTACAAAATTCAGGGAAGCACAGAAAGAGTCCTAGTCAGTGGACATTGATGAAACTGCCCAACCAAACTGTGAGCTACCTGATGCTGAAAAACAATCTAATTAATACATTGTGAGACAGACTTTCTGCTGCTTGCCAGCTGAACTTTACTGAGATGATTCAGTCACCTTAACGTTATTTATCTTTATTCTCTTACACTTTGTAATCATATTCATAGAAAACTGTTATTTGGAAACTTAATTCTATATTGCCAACTGTTTTTTAGAAGGCACCCTGTAATCTGTGTGTTCTAGACCTGGCCTGCTGTGGGGGTGGCCTCCTTGCTTGTTCCCACTGCTGGCATGCAGCTGCTGAGGTGGGCTACCCTCCCACAGGACAGCTGGCACCTGCGCCTCCTCACCTGTCCCTCATGACAGGGTCCTGCGGACCCTGTGTCCTTGGTGAATATGCTTCTTCTTGTTCCTTGCTTCTCCCATACCTTTGTTCGTAATATTTGCCTCTTGTCCCCAGATGTTTTCCTGACTAACTCATAGAATCAGACTTGACATGTGCTATTTCAGTCATTGTCACCTTTGTTCATTTCACAGATTTCAAAAAAAGCGTCCTTTTCTCCTAGTCTGTATTTTTTTCCCCACGATGACTTTCAAGCTCCGTGAAGCTGGAGTGTCACTCTTTCGGAATCCTTTATGCTGTCTCACATGGCTTATGGATGGTGACTCCATGCTTTCCCAGAAGGATGTTCTCAGTGGCCAGTTGCATGGCCCATGTTTTCTTCACTGCAGGGGACTTTGGGAGAAGCCAGCCCTGCTGTGGTGCCTGATGCCATGCAGCGTTCTGAGTAGCAAACGCAGTGGGCAGCGATTACAGTCGCACATCTGTGTGCTTAGAGCACAGGCAGAGGCCTAAATAGGCAGGGCTGTGGGAGCTTCCCCACTGAATTAATGGTTTGTCTGAGATCTGGTGAGCCAAAATCAGGTAGAAAATAGAGGAGAGAGTTTCAGGTCGACACGGCAGTGCGTGCAGAGACCGTGTCAGGTGGGAGCACAGGTCAGTCAGGAAACTGAGGAAAACGATGTAGGTGGAGCCCGAGAACAAGGAAAGGATTAGAGTGGATAAAGTTAAAGAGAGAACCAGGAATACAGAATAAACTTGCTTGTGTTGATCGTCTTGTAATTCTGGTAAAGGTGATAAAATTTGTTGGAAATTAATATAGCAAATCAAATATCTGTTGTTCATACCTAAGTAAAATGTGCTGCTGTACATCTCCCACAAAGGAGAGGATTTAAGACTTCTACTACCTGATTTCTCTAACCTCTGTACAGTTTTGCTCTTACTAAGTGTTTGACAACTAGCAACATGATACAGAATGGAAATAAGAAAGCAACAGCTTTTCTGGAGCTGTTAGGGTCTTTCAGAACAGTCTTTGTTTTTAAAATATAACATTTAAAAAACACTGTTTGAGATTTGGAATAAGTAATAATGAATATATTACTTCCCATTCCCAAGGGAACAAACACATTGAATTGCTTAACTCAAAATATGTACGAATGTTTCCTCTTATCTTAGGACACTATGCTTCTTATTTAAAAGAATGTAAAAACCCAGGGCTACTCTGACCTTGCCTCAAAAATATTTCACATAATTTAGGTACATTGCTTATCTCTTAAAAATAATACTGAAAAAAATCTTAAAACTTTGAAAATTGTTTTATAGTCCTGCTTTAGCTGGGTTATAAACTTTTAAGGAACTATAAAAATAAGCTCTACTGTAGGTCCTGGTTCACAGAAAATATCTTCGGGCTTTCCTTTGAATGAAAATTTTACGTTAATTGTATATTGATAATAGATGTAGTGAATAAATTAATTAAATGCTGGGTTCTGCTTAAAATGTCATACTTTTCATCATGATATGGTCATATTTAAATATAATCTGAAATTATTTTGAATATTAATTTAGCTTAAAATGAAGCTGAAATATTCCTAAACTGGAAACTTTGATACAAAGGCTAGCCAGAGATAATCATGCCCAGATACCCGCTTCCTCCTTACGAGCTAGTTTTTGTGGGGAATGGGATGGTTTCAGAGACAGGCTATTGCTGTGTAGTTCACCCTGGCCTTTCACTCACGGTATAGCCCAGGCTGGCCTCTAACTCCTAATCCTTCTGCCTCAGCCTCTGGAGTGCTGCATTGCACCACCCTGTTCAGCACTTGTGTGCTGTTTTCTTTCAGTCTCTTCATTCTATTGATTTTTCCTGAATTTTTTATGACTAATCTTTGCTCAAGTTTTTACCTGCAAGATAACTAGTCTTTTCTCTATTGTCTCTGAAGAAATAAAGTTTGGGCTAAACTTAGAGAGTATTGATACTTTATAATCACGTTAGGTTTGAAACTCCCTTTCTGCTTTGTGGCCTTGACAACCAATTGACCATGCTGAGTTAATTTCTGTTATTCTGAAAGGAATCCAAATTGGCAAAGAGCTGCTCGTCCTGTGGCATTTCACACCTCAGGGTGAGCAAGGGGAAGAAGGGCTTGAGTGGTCCGTCTTTGCTCCTTAGTGCTTTTCAAATAATGTGTTCTTTGAATCAGAATTTAAGGCGAGTGCTGCAGAGAAATGCCAGGGCTGTGGGAGCAAGGTAGTACATCCGAACTGGCTTTCAGCTTCTTCTTCCTTAATTTACTTACTCAGTCAGCAATGCCCTGTGGTAGTTACGGCCAACCTGTCAGAGCTTTCAGTGCTAGAAGCTGCTAGTTGCAGCACGCATGTCATGGACTTGCTACTGTTCTACTATTTGCCCGTAGTTTACATTTTAGACATTTTATCTCTTTAAGTCTAGAGGCTTTGGGACTTCTAGACATCTTTCTTTAAAGGTTACCATTTCCTGTTTTTTCTCTGTATTTTAATATTGTTGTATTCCCTATTTTTTAAAAATGTTATTTTAAAACTCTACTTTATTTACTTTTTATACAGTGTAGTCAAGGGGAGGGGTTGATGTGTAAAGTATAAAAACAGGCTTTGATAGGATGTCAGCCCAAACAGGGCCTCCCCGCTCCCGCATTCCAGCCTGCCCCGGCTGGGGTGGCCATGACTGTTACATTTTTATTGCTGCGTGCCGCCTGCTCCTTGAACAGTGTTTGAAACTGTAAACTACTCCAAAGGCCAAGGTTGTGGAGATTGCCAGAAGTGCAGTGATACAGAGGGTTCCCAACATAGCCAGTGGATGGGTCAGCCTTGGCTTTTCTTGGGTGCTCTGAGATTTGTGATGGTTTAAACAGAGCTTATCAGAGTCCTGTCTCTCTGGTTAGTCACCTTTCAACGCATTGATGAGATGAGGTTCATTCCTGTGTTCCTTTTAGGCCTGGGCAGGATTTCTTTCTTTCTTTCTTTTTTTTTTTTTTCCTGCATTTAGGATGGGGTCGACAGGGTCTTACTACACAGATTGGACTCATAGTGATTCTCCTGTTTTCAGCCTCCTAAGCACCAGGATTAGAGGAGCGGGCCACCACACCCATTCTCAATCGCTATTTCAGCATGCCCGGCAGGTGGGGCTGGCACGGCACACTGGAGATTGAACCCTCGCCACTGCGCACTGCCTAAGCAGATGCTTTAGTCCGCTGAGCTATCAGACCAGCCCGGATCAGGATTTCTTGCTGTTGGTTTATAATTATAAACTAAAAGTTGTGAAAACATCAATGTTTTTGTGATAGACATATTTCTTATTTTGAATTTTCTTATTTCTCATGTTTTTATGTGCATACTGTGTCACTGTATAATTGTCTTAGGTTTTAAAATCTTTTTATAATTAATTCAACTAATGCATAGAACAATTAATAATGGAAAGTCCAGCACAGAGCACAGCTTGGTGAGAGGGGAGTGCTTTATACAGAACTCAGATTCTGTGCGATCCAGAGGATCATGGGCTGCTCTGCTAGGCCAGCTGCAGTGTACAGGGAGTTGGCACAGTAGGAGTTCGCCTCTTGCTCACATCCACGTCCTGTATGGATGATCCCCGTTGGGCCTCTTCCATGAGGCCATTTGGTGCAGAGGCTGTCCTGTGTCACAGCTTTCCTTTCCTCCAGGGCTGTGTACTCTTTCTGTGCAGCGGCAGAATGTTGAAAGAGAACAGAGGACGATGTGTGACAGTCTCGTAGACGAGGCCTGTGAGTGTAACAGTTTGCGTGCTCACATTCACAGCTCAAACTCTGTCTCATCGTTAGATCTAATTTCAAGGGGGTAAATGGATGCTGTAAGGATCTAGGCAAATTCCCAAGCCCAACAGGAAGAAACCTTTTCATCAAATTTGATTTTATTCTATCCTACCTGAGTGTATATGGGAATAAATTATGTCTGTTATGTGGATTATTTACAGAAAATATTGATTAGAGATACATAGAATTTTAATAAACCGCAGAGGTGGGGAAATGATTTTTGAGTTTTCACTGAATGGCCTTTAATATAGACATTGAAGAAAAAAGAATAGAAATTGTTGGGCAAAATGACAAATTTCAGACAGGTAGCATTCAATCAATGTATTAGAAAATTAAGTGTTCAAAGTACTATATAAGGGATTTATAATTAGCTCAATTAAGCTTATTGACTTAGTAGAATGACATTTTAATGGGATATTCTAGATAAGAAGCTAAGAATTGAGAAAAAAATTAAATCATACATGTGGTAAGGATTAATATTGAAAACTTTTAAAGAACTCTTAAAACTCCATAGCAAATAACCAATTGAGTTAAAAGCTGGGCAAATCTATTAACTCTACACTTCTCCAAAGAAGAAAAAAATGACCAATAAGAAAGGTGCCAAACGTGACTATCAGGGAAATGCCAATCAAAGCCACCAGTGAGATCCCTCCCTGCACCCGTGGGGATGACTGTTGTCAAAGAGACAAGTGTTAGTGAGCTGTGAAGCAAAGAAGATCACTGTACTCTATTGGTGAGAATGTAGTTGGTCAAACATTTGAAATGGGGTGTGGAACCTTCTAAATAAATTAAATGTGGATATACCTTATGACGCAGATGTCTTTCTGGGTATACAGTGTGTCAGAAGGAAATGAAGGCACTACCGTTTATGGGTATTGACACTCTCATGTTTATTTCAACCTAACACAGTAGCCAAGTTCTGTCCCATCACTAAATGAATAGACACGGTAACTGTGTAAGGCAAGTGCATATTAAGCCTTAGGAAAAGAGAATCTGCCATTTGCCAGTATATGTCTGAACATAGAGAATATTTTGCTAAGTGAAGTAGCCAGACACACAAAGAAAAGTATTACATGAGCTCACTTGTACATGGAATCTTATTTTTTAAAAAGGCAAATATATAGAAATAGAGAATAAACCTGTGGTCCTTAGGGTCAGCAGTGAGGAGGAGTGGAATGGGGAGATGTAAATCACAGGACACAAAATAGCAGAAGTGTGGTGTGAGCAAGTCTAGAGATCTGGCGTACAGCATGAGGACTACTGTTAATAATACTGTATTTGGGATTTTTGCCAAATGAGTATATTTTAGCTGTCCTTGATGTATGCAGAAAAATGGGTAACCATATATATTTATTTCATTACATCATATTACATACCTTATATACGTACAATAAAATGTATTAAAAATAAGAATATTTTAGCTTTTTTTTTCTTGTTTTCCTTACACAGGTGATTAAAGTATACAGTGAAGATGAAACCAGCAGGGCTCTAGAGGTACCTAGTGACATAACTGCCCGGGATGTTTGCCAGCTGTTGATCTTGAAGAATCATTACATTGATGACCACAGCTGGACGCTCTTTGAGCACCTGCCTCATGTAGGTGTAGGTAAGGATACAGTCACAGGTCATACCTCTATTTTTCTGAGTCCTGTAGGTCTTACGGCAAAGATTTTCTGCCGATGTATAAAAATAGACAAAAGAATTAGGAATAATTTTTTTCATTATTTCTTCTTTTGGTTGTTAATAGTTGATAAAGTAGCACAAAATTGAAACAAGGATGAAATATTGTAAATTTACTACCTGTCCTGGCTTAAGTAGTGTTGTGTGGTGATTTTGGAGCGAAGATAAAGTTCAACAAAAAGAATTTCTGAGATGACAAGTTGCTTCGTAGTGCATGTTAGCCTCAAACTGCTGAGCTCAGTCAAGCAACACTCCTTTCGTGTGCTTCAGACTTACTAGGGCTCCAGGTATGTTCCACCAAACGCAGCTCAGAGAGTTCAAGTTGATGTAAAGACAAATGTAATCATAATTGGTAGTTGTTTTAGTCACTTTTCTCTTGTTGCTGGGACAAAATACCTCATGCCCAAAATTAGGAGAGGAAAGGTTTTAAAGTCACAGTTTGTGGAGATTTCAGTTCATAATCACCAGCTCCAAGGCAGAGTGGCGTGGCAGGGGGCCAATCATTCAGGGCTGTAGAAGACAGCCAGAGCAGCAGCGGAAGGGGAGGAGCCTCTTCCCTTACGTTGTATGCAGGCTACATGCTGAAGGGCAGCTTTAGCACTCACACCTCCAACCCCATTCTTACTAGAGAATGAACTGTTCCCAAACTTGATATTTAGCTGCCTCTGCAAAGCCCACCCCCGTGACTGCATAAGGCTTTGGGGAGATATGCAGGTATGAACCATAACAGTGGCATAATGAAAAGTCCTTTTTTCTTTTTCAACGTGTCATCATGCTGTATTATTGAGTACAGATGATTTCTGTCCTGTCACCTAGAGACCATTTCACCGACTGCTCTGCTTGGCTGCTAGCCTCTTGTCTCTCTCTTCAGCAATGGTGTGGCGGATCCCCTCTCCCTGGGGAAGAGAAATCCGTGGTTTGTTGCCCTTTGCCAATGACAAAAATGTTGGAGAGCTGGGTGGCAAAGCTGTTACTATTGGCGTCCTTCACATGGACCACATCAAAAGAGCCAGGCTGTCTCTCCCTGTTGGTGATCACGCCAGTCCTTCCCAAGTTGGCACCTGCAGTCACCATGTACATGTTACCAGTGTCAAACTTGATAAGATCGGTAATCTTGCCAGTATCCAAGTCAATCTGGATGGTGTCATTGACCTTGATGAGGGGATCAGGGTAGCGAATGGTGTGAGCATCATCAGTCACCAGATGTAGGATTCCCTTCATATCCACAAAGATCTTTCTTATTTTGCATAGCTTATACTTGGCCTCCTTGGGTGTAGTGTGGGGAACAGCAAAGTGCCCCTTGGTGTCATAGATCAGATGGAAATTCTCTGCAGTCTTGTCAGTGCTGATAACATCCATGAAGCCAGCAGGGTAGGTTATATCATTTGACACTTTGCCATAGATCTTAATAAAGTACTGCATGCAGATCTTCTTCACTTCATCATCAGTCAGGGTGTACTTAAGTGTGTTCCTCAGGAGGATGATGAGAGGCAGACATTCTTTCAGCTTGTCGGGCCTGGTAGATGGACAAGGAGCAAACACGCCGGTCAGTTTATCGAGCATCCAATGCTTTGGAGCAGCTCCTTGCTTCACATGCTGCTTAGGACTATGAGCCATGGCTGCGCTAGGAACAGAAAGAGCATGAAAAGTTCTTGAGACATTAATAAAACAAAATAGCCCCTGCACTACTTTTGGCATTCCCTGCAGTGTAGACAAACATCAGTCTACATCCTGGTGATTCTTCTTATGGGAATATACATCCTCAATCTCTAGAAAAATGACTAACTCCTATTTTTTTTTTTTTTTTTTTTTTNNNNTTTGTAATTTATTTGGCACAGGGTCTCACTACACAGCTCAGACTCATAGTGATCCTCCAGTTTTCAGCCTCCCCAGCACCAGGATAGCAGGCATGTGCCACCCTGCCGGGACTTGATGGCTGGCTCGGCATGGCCAGGGGTGAGGCCGGCGTGGTCTATAGTGCTGGGGCATTGAATCCCAGTCCTTGCACTTGCCTAAGCAGATGCTTAGTCTGCTGAGCTATCCCGCTGGCCCTAACTTCTAATTCTGAAGGCATAAACATCAAGACTCACCTTTAAAAATTTTAATTGCAGTGCATCTCCATATTAGGAATTGTGGAAATTTTGATAAATTATTTTAATAAGCTATAGACAATGAATCACCCCATCAGACCGAGGCAGGGTTTGGAAAAAATTTTATTCTCTGCTCTCTTAATTTAACAGATATTAAGAACATTTTTTATGTAAATAGGTGAGAAAAGAAGAAATTTGTTATGGTGATACATTTGATTTGTTTGAAATTTGCATCCGTCTGGTTGCTCTAACAAATTATCACAAACTTAGTGGCTTAAAATAAGAGAACTGTGATCTCTCACACTTCCAGAGCTCTGAAAATCAGTATCACTGGATCACAATTATGATGATGCCAGGTTTGTGGTCCCTCTGGAGACCTCGGGAAGAATACTGGACATTCCTGGCCTCTTATAGCTTCTGGTGGCTGCCAGCAATCCTTGGCTGTGGCAGCATCGTTCTAATCTCATCGCATGGTCAGATGGCCTTCCTTCGTGTCAGGTCTCCCTCTTTTGTGATGAGCAGTGACATTCCAAGCCCTACCAAACAATCCAGGAAAATCTCATTTCAAAGGTCTTTAATCTAACCATCACTATAGTTGTTTCTCCTCCTCTTTGTGAGTCTACTCCTTTTCTTCCTTTCTCTTCTTTCTCTCTTCATCCTCTTCCTCCTCCTGCTTTCTTCCTCCTCCCTCTCATCTAAGGTGGTATTTGTGGATTCTAGGTGCTATGATGTGGTTATCACTGGGGTGTTAATAGCCTGGGGTGTTAATAGCCTCCTTTTCATTTTATGTTGAGAAACCTTTTATTTTTTATTTTTATTTATTTATTTATTTAATTTCAAAGGAAGGCTTTACTTTTCCTTTCTACACAAAGCTAACAAACACAGCAGCAGCATC
>NDGN011370726.1:0-10890 GCA_002564285.1 Tympanoctomys barrerae
GAGCTCGCCCGGCGGGCCGGGGTCCTCGGGGCGGAGCCGCGCGCCCTGAACTGCGGGCTAGCAGGGCGGGCGCGGCGCCCCCTTCCGGGGAAGAGGGGCAGTTTCCGTCCGCGGGCGGCGCCCAAAGCTCGCGGCTGGAGGGTCAGATCCGCAGCGTCCGCGGGCTACAGCCGATTGCCGCGAAGCTGCGTCGCTTCCGGCGTTCCGCGTGCCCCATGGCGCGCCTTAAAGGCTCGGCTTAGCCGGCGGAGGTGGTGCCCTGGGCGCGGGTGTGCCTCGGGCCCCGAAGTCCGCCGTGCCTGCACCTCCTGACCGGCCCGCGCTGGCCCAGCTGTTAGGACAGGGCACCCTGCTGGCTTGGGGATAGCTAGCTTCCTCTTCTCGGGGACCTCCTCCTTCTGGGAATTTCTCACCCGCCTCAGCTACCGTCTGAGACATGTTTCCCACAACTTCTTACCGGTTGCAGAAGGCAGATGATGTAGATTCTTCCCCAAGGGCTTCCTTCCGAGGATGGCATAGCCCCAACTAGTGTGGGAATCCACAACTCTCTCCTTGACTGACCTCGGAGCCTTCAGAGGCCTTGGACTCTTGGAGCAGGGTTCTGGAGGAGTGGGCTGGGTCCTTGCATGGCCGCAGCCTGACAAATAGCTGCCAAATCTTGGAAGACATCAGAGAAGTTTTGACTTTAAGCAAAGCATGAGCCCAAAGTGAAGAGCAGTCAGGGGCCCCTGAGGGGTGCGAGCCGGGAGAACAGGCCAGACATCCATTTTCTACCAGGATCAATCTAGTGATCGTTGTTATGGACTGAACGTTGGTAGCTGGCATAGTTTTCTCTGGCCTTTCAAATTATGGAATTCAGGCTAAGACTATTCCAGTTTCATTTACTGAAAACACCAAAACAAAGAAAGAAAAATCCAAGGATGTTTAAGCATCACATAGGTTCCCCCAGATAAGCTGTAAGGAGGTCCAGAACCTGGAGGTTCTATTTAGGTTGACTGGAGCCAAGGAATTAATTTTTTACTGGATCTTGCTGGGTCAAAGAGGGAAAGTTCTCTTGTCTGATGTCATGTGACAGTCTGGTGACGTTCCAACTAATTCCAGTCAACATGCTTAAAACAGCTGGAACCAGACGAGCTCAACTGTGGACTCTAGGACAGCGGGGAGGCTGACAGTACCACTTTTGTGGGGATGCGATGAGAGGTACCGGGATTGCAAAACTGGAGCACTTTGAGTTAGTTATTAAATACATTAGGGTGAGCTTTCCAGCTCGTTGGATGGAAGGCAAAGGCATGCCTGGGTCCCTCAGAGAAAGCATGCTTGAGAAGTGGCTTAGGTAGGAGGAGAGCCAGAGCCTTCTGGCATCTGTGCTGAAAGGGTCTGTGTATCTGGGGGGGGGGGTCCTACCTATCTGAGCTACAGCCAGAGGGTGACATGTTCTGGCTTGTGTCTCGCAGAGACCATGAGTCCTCTAGAAAAATAGCATCTGCCTTTGAACATTTTGCAGGTCTGGTTGACTTTTGACTAAAAAGAAATTAGAGGATTGATATATACAACCTTGTGCCGTAGTAATTAGGCTAGAGTCAGCTTTCCTCTGACAGTGTAACAGATGGGGCCTCCATTTCTGGGACTTGAAGACAGTTGTGTATTGGGTTTCGTATATTTAGAAGTCAGTTCCCTTCATATCGTCAGAGGTCTGGGGAACTTTTGCCCTTTTCCGGAGGGGACCAGCAAAACAGCAAGATAGCCATTAAAAGCACGCTTTCCAAGACTCAGAGGGGTCAAAGCAGGTGATGCAAATGCAGACCTGGCCCAGCTGGTCATGGCACACCTTGAGAGGACCGGCCCAGACAGCAGCACAGGCTTGTGAAACTAGTGAGTATCTGGATCTAAACGTTAATTTTTGTCTTAGTGTCTTTAGCTGCTTAGCTGCACATGAAAGTGGTGTTGACCACTGCCCCTTCTCCAAGACTTTCAGGTGTTGCTGTGAGCCTTCTATCTGGCTGCGCAGGGTAGAAAAGAGATGATCTGCGGAAGTAGAGGGATGCAGAGGTATAAGGGGTTGGCATTTACATCTCTTGAGTGGAAGCACAAAGATAAGAACATTAAAGGTGCCGCCATCTTAATTTTAAAATGCCATTAAAGGGTAAGTTGAAGCAGATAAGACAGTAGAGAAATAAACCAAATAAGTATGCAAAATACACATTCCAAGCCCAAGATTGGTGTGGACTTGTCCTGGGGCAACTGATCTGTCGTATTTTAAGATTCCTGTCTCTTCCTAGGAATAGTTTGCTAGCTCTTCCTGCAGTACAAATCTAAAACCAACTTTTAAGTAGGTGGGGTCTGAGCCATAGTCAGCTAAGGCTGTGAGGATTACAGCAAAGGACATAAAGGTGTGGTCGTGAAGGGTGTGCACCAGGAGGTGACTCACCTGTCATTGGAGCTGTCTGCTTCTTCTCCAAGGGACTTGAGGTCCTTGACAGGCTCACAGGGTGTTTGGTCTTTTGTGTCTGGTTATTTGTCATCTCAGGCATGTCAGGTCAGGCAGGCTTGATCCAAGAGAGGCAATCCTAGCTATCTACACCTGCCACCTTTAATGTTGGCATGGCTAAAATACTGGAAAAGGGGCCTTCCTGCTTTGGTTTTAGTTGATCTGCTGGGCTTCCTTCTATCCAGGTCTTAAGAACTACTTGGTCTCCAGCATGCGTACTAGGTGCTGAGCAGACTTTGTTCCCATACAATTGTATATCTTGTGCTTGGACTTTATTCCCATATAATTGGATATATTGTTATATTTGGCTGAGATTAATAAGAAACTATAATAGCCTTGTGGCCTGAACTGCTACCATATCAGAAGATAGAAAAGACCTTCCATACAGCATTTCGAGTGGACCTGCATTTTGCCTGGTTCTGAGATGTTTCAAATTCTCATAAGCGTTCTTGACAATGATCAAAGTCAGGACTCAGAAGTCTCTTGGCAAAGTTTTACCAGTGTCAGTTTTGGGGTCTGGATGCCCCTTTTGATCTTTCCAGAAGACTGAGGTCTCCACGTAGAACAGAAGTGATACTTTATTTCTAAAGTCTTTGCCATACCCTGAGTTATTTGAGAGATTAAAAAAAGATTATTACTTCAGTCCATTGTCAAGCTGAAGAGGCTGGGGTAGTCCAAAGCAAGGGGCAATTTATTTGAGGAGCACCTTGACTACCTCTGTAGCCTTTTCTGAACAGGTAGGGAAGGCCTCATTCAATTTGTGACAGTGTCAGTTAGGACCAAGGTTCATTTAAATCCCCCACATGGTGGCATGAGGGTAAAGCCGAATTGCCAGTCCACTCCAAGGCACGTTTCTCTCTTTTGTACAGGTTCTAACAAAGGAGGTGGTTTGGGCTTGGCGGGGTTGTTGTAGAAAAGAAGTGGGCAAGCTTTACAGACCTGGTAGATGACTGTTGCTAGTCCTGGTCCTGCAAAAATTCAAGTGACTATTGCACATGCAACATCTCTTCCCATGTAGAATGAATCATGAAGGGTTTCATAGCCTATACTGTGTCCCTTGAGGAAGGACTAATTTTTTTCTTTTTTTTTGCTCCAAATGCCTTCAGGGCAGGTTTGGCTGGCTTGAGTTGTGGGGATCGAACCACAGCAACCCGAGCCTGACTGCTTTGTTGAAGTAGCCACTTAAAGAGCTGAGCTAAGGGGCAGGCCCCCCAGGACTAATTTGTTTTCCAGACCTCACCATGGTTCCCACTTAGCTCCTTAAGTTTCCTTAAGTCTTTTTCCAGTGTCCAAGCAAAAAGTTGGAGATTCTTCCTAAAGATTTGTGGAGGAAGTATCCAAAATAGATTGTTTTTCCCTGAAGATGAGATTTTCTCATTCAAAGGAATACAGGAATTGGAAGCCTAGATGAAGAAAAATAAAAAAGAATCATCTTTGGGATCCAAGATGGAGAACCAGTTTACGTCTCCTGGACATTGGGAGGGGATAGTTATGGGTGCGCGCTGAGTGGGTTGGAATCGCAGCCTCGTTGAAAGGCAGAGCTCTTGTGCCGTCTGATATTCTTCTGAAGGGCTTCCGAGAGGCCACTAGGGGTGTGATCCTGAAGGCCATGTTTAAAACCTGTCTATGAGAGGCTTTGATAGGATATTGTGTTCAGTTGGGAAATAGTCTGAGGCCTTTAGTTTTACAACTACCAGTATTGCTGAATTTACCTCCCAAGTATTGCGTCACACTACAAGGAGGACTAATGAAGTCTCAGAAGGTAAAATCCACTTCAGCCTTTGCCAGAATCAAGCAGCTCCCATTTTATTTTTTTCACAACAGACTAACCAAAGAAGAGCAACTTTATTAATGACCTGCAGCAGAGAACTTTAGTAATTGTAGCCATGCATTATGTGTAAATCTGATTTCATTTCATAAAGAGTAATCAATGTTCTTCAAGATACATTATGTTACTGTTGCACATAGTTTATCCCTTTGTAGGCCTACCTCTCTAGAATATTCCTTTCCCAAAGACTGTCTCCTGAGATGCCCCGGTCATCTTGGGTCTTTCAGCACTGCGTGCCACCCCTGGGCTGGCGGGGCCCTCACTGCTGAGCTGTCCACTGAGCATGCAGCCCAGCAGGGTCCAGAGTGCAAGCAGCTCCCATTTTAATGGGATATTTCTTCCTAATAAGGGAGTAGGACCCCATGGGACAATTCAAGCCTCATAGTTGAGCATTTAATTTTCAAATTGAACTGTCAAAGCAGGAGTAAAAAAGCTCTAAGTAGGGCTTCTTTTAACCCTAATTATGGCTATTAACTTAGAGGTGGGAAGACCAGAGAAGGAAGTTAAAACTGAGTAAATGGCCCTTGCTTATAAAAAGAATTGAAATTGCAGAGTTCAACAACATGACGTCCAGAGCCACCCCTAGCTCCCTGAAGGAGATAAAGATGTCTGTAGACAGGGGCATTGCAGATTTCCTGGGGCTCCTTTGTCCTCCTTATTAGAGTGGAAAGTGAGGGTTTTCACCAGCCTCACCCCTCCCTGGGGTTGGGGACAACTAATCTTCCAGTGCCATAAGTGAAGCACATTGGCCACATTGCAACTGCAAGCAGAAACACTGAAACGACACCCAGAATTTGGAGGCAGATTTATTTACATCAATGGGTATTAATCGGGATCACTTCCAGAATATCAGGCTCTGATCTCTGGTGGTCTAGAACTTATGTTGGATAAACAAGCAAGAAGCACAGAGGCAGAATGGCTTCTCAGTTGGGGACTGGCTTATACAACGTGCATCACAGTGACCAGCTATGCATCACAGTGACTGGCTATTTCTAAGGGAGAGAAGCAACTGCAACTGGAACAGGAGCTATCACCTAGGCAACTATGAAACTAAAGTAACTGGCTGTGTGTGTGTGTGTGTGTGTGTGTGTCTTTCTGTTACAATCTGACACATGGAGCAGGGCCTGAGGAGTCTCCGAATGGAGCCATGTGCTCAGTGTCATTTCCTTGCATGTAAAATGGGGTCCTCTCCTTGGGTGGCCTTGGGTTTTCTCTTGGCCAGTGTGGCTGTGCTTAAAGCACTGCCAATTGAAAAGGCGCAGCTTTGGTCTGCCTTTGTTCTGAGTTCCTCTCTTTTCACCCTCTTCCAGATCAGGATTGTTGAACACCACAAAGGCTGTGTGCAACAACTGGGTCAGGGAGGCCTAGAGACCGCACTGAGGATTTTGTGATTTGTGCCACACAGCTGGGGCTGGTTGGCTAAGCAGTGTCGCATTAGTGTCTATCCCTCCTTGGAGATGGACCTACGTTTGTGTATTTACGGGAACCATTATCTAACTGGCTGTAAAGGGTGGTGGGGTTCCCTCTTTTCCCTGAACAACCTCTCTCACCTTTTCATAATCAGCAGCTTCCTAATGCATCATTTGTTCCCATGACAACAGCAGTCACTATTTTAACCCTGTATGTAACCTCCCTCAATAGTAGAGCCCCAAGTTGGTTCTGTCAGAGGAACAGTAACCCTCTGTGGGGTGATTTCTTTCCCCTAATGTGGCATCTGCATCTCTCTTATGCTCTCCTATGGTTTGTTTTCATCTGGAATACATGCAGCCAGTAGCCAGGACAAGTTGGACATCTCAGCACAAGAGGTCAAAAACAAGGGGCAAAGTTTGAAGCTCATCACAGAGCTACTGCAGTGTTCTCAGAGTTGGTCTACATGTGCTTTGCCTTGTTGGGTGTCCATTGCTGAAAAGGGAACCTGGAGGCCCTCTCCTCTGTGAACTCTCTCAGAGTCAGAAGAGCTGGGAGTCGGAAGGGAAAGAAGCGCCACACTGCATGTGTTCTGGGGGCTTATAGATGCCTGAGAGGCGCAGCCAGGGGACTGTCGGGGCCTAGCTGACGCCCGAGTTTCTGAGCCACTCGGGGAGGTCAGCTTCGTGAGCTGGCTGCGCATAAGGAGGAGGTTAAGGAGGCTTCCAGCGAGTTTTCTTTCCTTAAACAGATGGGAGAGATCCATGTCTCTGTGAGAGACGGGTGGGCTTGAAGAGAGGCCCTCAGTGAAATCAGTCTCTTTCATGGGGCTCTTTTTAAAGGTCGGATTTCTTGGGCCTTTGCAGAGGGATGGTTTTTGATAGAGTTATAAACAACTGAACGTAAGTGATCTTAAGGCACTTCACTTTCTTTTGAAAATAAATCTAATTGAAGAACAATATTGGGACTTAGATTGCCATTCACTGTTTATTTCTGACTCGTAATTTATACTGGAGGTAAATTTTTATTACAACAGAACACATGTTGCTTAACTCTCAGAGTTTCAGGGTCAAACTGTTTGCATTTATTAAGGGTGCAGCCTGAAGGTGAGATAGATGGGATCAGCAGGGTGCTTCCCATGGTCCCTTGTGTCCTTGTGGAGAGAAGAGAGAGACTAGGAGAGAGAGACTCTGGCAATCTCCTGAGGGCATCCCCACAGGAGGACAGAGGCCTGCTGGGCTTTGGGGTATCCCTCTGAGGCTTACATTTCCTACCAATCACCTCTAATGAAGTGAATGGAACTGATGTCTTTTATTTACTCAATATCGTTGTAGCCTGTGGCCCGCTATGACTCCTTAAAGCCAGAATGGAGTCTCCTATTCCATCTAACCAGTTGGGATGGAATTCCTCCCATTTACCCTGAAAACTGAGGGGTTGAACAATTTCTTTCTTTCTTTTTTTTTTTGCGGAACCAGGGATTGAACTCAGGCCTTTGTGCTTACCAGAGAAGTGCTTATTCACCTGAGCCACTTCCCTAGCCCCTTGAACAATTTCTTTTGTAATCCAAAGGAACAGGGAGTAGATCTGCCATATTTGGAAGGGAAGAAGGAGGGAGGCCCACATGGTCTACAAAAGTGGAGACTATCACTTCTGTCTATAATTGTGAACTTTTCTGATGTCTAGGGAACACTCAGGGAACCTATAAGAAAGGTGAATCGGGATGGCCTCTGAGGCTTTGAGAAGAGGGGCATGACGCAAGTACCTTATTAGAACAGTGGAAAGGCCACCTGGGGTAAGGCCTACATGAGGCTTTGATTACAGAAAGTAGAAAGGGGCAGGCTGGGGCAAGCGCTACTGAATCATCAGGCCAAGTGAATGAGAGCTGTTCCACAAAAAGAATGGAAATGCAGAATGGAGTGTTGGGGCAGAAAAGCGGCAAATTAAATTTTAGATCTTATAAGCATTGGGCATAGGTCTGCAGGGAGTGTGGAAGTAGTCTTGTGCCTGATGAAGCCTATAATTTTCTGTTCTATAACTGGGTTATCCTGTCACAGGAGTCAGTAACTGATGGATGCCCCAGTGGCTTTTAACTGACCCATGCTTGCAACAAGGAACTAAAAGCACAAAGGGGAAAAAAAAAGAGCGAGAAGAGAAAAATAAATCTCCTAAGGGGCTTTACCTCCTGGCTGGCTTACCAGAAATGTTGCTGGAGTTGTAACTTTATACGTTTCTTTGTATCCTGAACAGCAGGACACACAGAAGAAGAAGCAAAAGCACAAATTTATTAGCAAGAGTATACTCCTCAGCTTGGGAATAGGCCAACGAAAATAGCTAACAGCCCCAAAGAAGACAGGTGTCAGGACTTCTGTGTAGTTTTACAAGGAGGAGCAGCTACAGCAACATTCCAAGAGCTGTTCACTCCATTTGGGGGTAAGACCCCTCCTTTCTGTGGAAGAGGGAGTTCTTGTCCCTGTGTAGGTATTTGAGAAACTGTCATGACACCTAAAGCCCATGGGCACGGAGGGTCAGATTCATGGTGTCCATGTGATACAAGTGATTATCATGGAGTTGGGTTGCTTCAGATGTTCAGGATGCCCGTGGAGCACGTGTGGCTTAGCTGGTAGAGGTGGTGCTCTGGGTGCGAGAACATCTTGGCCCCAGAAGCCCACCATACAGGCACCCATTGTCCGTCCCAGCTCTGGCCCAGCTGTTAAGACAGGGCACTCTGGTGGTTTGGGGACAGCCAGCTTCCTCTTCTGCCCTCTGCCCTTCAGACCGCCTCCTTCCAGGATTCTCTCCCGTCTCCCTTCAGCCTCATCCTGGCCCATCCTCCTCCGCCGGTGGAGCTGCCCCTTTATTAAATCACTTCTTAGGAGACACCCGTGTAGCTTCTGTGCTCTCCTAGAGGCTCTTAGTCCATACTTGGATGACTGTCCAGTTCTTCCTTTATCTGATAATTCAGTGGCGGTTATTGCCTGCAGCAACACTGAGTAGGCCAGCGCCCCACTCCTGGCCTCAGGGAGGCAGAATGCTGGCTCTCCTGGAAGGTCTGCTTGTGTTCAGGAAAAGCTCAGCCTCAGCACACTTCGTCATGAGCTCATCTCAACGTCAGTATCATTCACTCGCTCGCCCATTCAACAGACCCGACTGTGTATCTGTAAGGCCCGTACACCGTGCTGGGGCAGGGGGAGAATGAGGCAGCGAGCGAGCCGTGTCACTCTGGGCTCGCCAGGACCAGTGGGAGAGTGAACGCTGACAGCGTCAGGTTGAGTGCGGGTGGGAGCACGAGCGCCCTGAGGAGGGAGCACTTCCCCAGTGCTGCTGGCGGCTGGCCCGTTCTTTCTTTAATCACATTCGCTGTCTGTCCATGAGAAGTTTCCTTCTGGCTCTTTCTGCCTTTTATCTTCCTTCTCTGACAAGCTTTAAAATGACAGTGTAAGCCTACCGTCTTTGCTTCCCTAAACTCTGTGTGTTCCCAACGGTGCTCTGATTTCCTCCCACCTCCTCGCCCCGCTGCCCTTGTGCAGACGCCTCCAGAAGCGCAGCAGGGACAGTTGGGAAAGGAGGAAGACACGGGTGGGCTGAGGCTGAGGGACGCAGCCGTGAAAATCACGTTGCCTACCTGGCTCGTCTGTGGGAGCCAAGCATCTTTTAACAAGACCGTGTGTCATCCACCAAAGATACTCTTTTTAAAAAGTGATCAAATATTTCACATAAATTGGGTCACTGTTTTCTAATTGTGGCTGGGAGGTTTAAAATATCATGGCTACAAAATTTTTTGTTAAAGATGCAGAGATTATATATATATATATATATATATATATATATATATATATATATATTTCAGACATAGGATAGATGACAGAAGACAGGGAGGTAGGTCTTCTGCAGATGGGCAGCAGGAAGATGGAGGGGCCAGGCGGGGCGCAGCACGCCCAGGGCGCTCTGTCCACGCCCAGCGCCGCGAGGAGCACCTGCAAACATGGAGTCGTGGAAATAGAGTGGAAAAAACGCCCTTCATGTATTTTCTCCAAGTCTGTGACTTACATTTTTTTTTCTTTGTTTGAATAGTGTTAGGTGAAGAACCAAATATTTAAGTTTGACAAAACCAGACTTAACAAACTTGTTTGTGGATCATTTTCTGTAGAAAATGTAGGAGATATTTTTCTCATCCAGAGTCACAAAAGATTTCATCTGTATTTTCTTCTAAAAATACACTATTTTAGGTTTTACTTCCGCTATTATCCATTTGAGTCCATTTTAAATAATTTGATGTACAGATTCTTGTTACATTTTTGTGTGTGTGTTTGTCTAATCATTCTAGCATTATTAGTTGAAAAGATTTTCTACTGAATTGCCTGGGCAGTTTTCTAAAAGAGACCAGTCGATCGCATGCGTGTGTTATTTCTGTACTTTCCGCCCTGTGTCTGTTGTCTTTCTTTTCGCCGCCGCTGCTTCACTGCCGCTTTATTCCGGCAGCTTTCGCAGGCACCGAGATCAGCATGGTGAGTCTACACCACCATTCCTGCATCTTGAAAGCATTTCCTGTCCTGTACTTTTCCACACAGATTTTTGCGTGTCAAGTTCGCCCTAATACACCCTGATCAGATTGTGAAAGGGATCATGTTGAGTTTATGGGTCAAATGGGGAGCTGTGACAGCACTGAGTCTTCCTGTCCATGAACTTGGCCTATCCATTTATTTAACTGGCTTTTATTATCTAAACTTTGTACACATCTTATTTGTTTTATACTTATTTTATGCTTTGTGTCTATTTTATTACAAGTAGTACTTTTTGAATTCAACTTCTGTTTGTTCATTTCTTATAACTTCTTTTTTATATTGATCTTGTCCATGGTTTTTGCAAACTTACTAGTTTTGGGGAATAGAATCTAGGGTTTTTTACATTAGAAATCATATTGTCTTTGAATAGAATTAGTTTTATATTTTTCTTTCCAATCTACATGCCTATATTTTATTTGTATATACTCTGAACTGCTGTTTTGCTCAAAGCATCTATTTTTTTAAGTGATTACTACTTTGTATTATTAAATCCTTGCCAACTTGGCTTTGAGATTTATTCAAAGGGGTTAGGCTTGAGCCTGGCCAGCTAAGGTGCTTGGGTGGGACTGTCAGTTCATTCTTGTGCTTCTTTCAACTCTTCACTC